>JARHVA010005286.1:200000-302500 GCA_037957365.1 Torreya grandis | reverse complement strand
TGAAACACTTTAAAACTCAAAAAATGATAGGAAAATATTATATATTAGTAAAAAAATAATTTATACAACATCATATGATCACCATGACACTATTTAGGATTAACCACCACTTGAAACACTCCATTAGCACTATTCACATTAGGCCTTTAAACACACAAAAAAGTCTATCTTGAACAATTAAAGATAAAAAATCATTTATCCACGCAAAAATGACAAAAAATAACTTATATATAATCTAAATTACCTCAAAAATATCACCATATTCATTATAAACTTCCAATCAAGGCATAGAGCCTCAAAAACCTCTACAACTCACTCATTCAGAACTCTGAGTTTTCCTCAAAGACTAGTCATGGTAACTCAGACCTCCAACACCTATATAAACATTTTAAATGAAGTATTATGCATATATATGATCCTATGACATATCCAAACCATATTAATATATAAACATCATATGGTATAGTGGAAACTATTGGTCTTACAGACCAATTTGTTAACCTCATTACATAGACCTCACTTACCAAAATAAGCCATTTTAGCTTCATCCTTTTCACCACTATACCTGAATTCCATGTTTTATACCAAGAATTAAAAGGACATACCAGTCCCAAAAAATATATACATGCACTTTTTTCATCATTTTATCATGATAACACATTGCAATTCATCTTCTCACTACTGCCTAGATTTTTCACTATTTACACCATTACGCATGTTAGTAATTGGCAAACTTAGATGATCAATTTAGCATACTTAAGGAATAAAAACTATCCATAAAACTTCATGTATGTGTAAAATGAGTCTCTAAATTCTCCCTCCATCCATTTTATTACTATGTCTAACCCAACTTTTGACTTCTACAACTTCTTCAAAAATAAGCCTGTAACCAAATAGTTTTTCTCTCCTCTCTCTAACCAATACCACCTAGAGGTACATGGGAGATTATAATAAAAGATTTGATATCTTAACTAAGTTATTTAATCCATCCTAAGAAATTTTTATCAACATCTTCAACATCAGGTCTTTATTAGGGTTCTAAGAGGGTTTAAGCCTACTTCCACTCTTAACGATCATTCATAAAGCATAGCCCCTCAATTCAAAAGAAAATGTCTATAATTTTGAGTTAGTACTCTTACCCATATACCATGAGATAATTAGGTTCCCATGAAATTTTTTTAAGATATAATTATCACAATAAAATACTTTTTGGGTTGAGAACTCTTCATTTTAAGCACTTGAGAGACCTCCAAATAACGTTTCATGTCTTGTCATTCACACTATGACATCAAACTACATGAAAAAACTTGAAAAAAAATACCTCGTCTCTTAAAATTATTATATGAGCTCAAAAACATTGAATTATGAAAATGACCCCTCATTAGGCTACACTCTCTCTCTTTACTCTTCTAGACCTTAACCTACAAATGACATTATGCCTTAAAACTAACCTTTATGTTTTTTTCCATGCACTCTCCACAAAAATAACATACTAAAACAACCTATATAATTATAAAAAACTATCATAAAACTTTCACATGCCTTAAAAATAAATGGTGATACCCCATTAGGCTAGGTAGGGTCTAGGAGTGGTCTAGGTGTAGACTTGGTCTGAGGTCCTACCCCTATAGGTTCACCCTAAGACTCTCATGAGTGATCCAATAGCTTACATGAATGCTAAAAGAACCTCATACAACCACTCATGTCTATGTTTAATGATCTCACTAATCTAACATGATCATATCTCATAAAGTCTCTTCATGTCATGACTAGGCTTAGGATACTCAAAGACATGTACCTTTATGTAATCATAAGGCATTAGTTGCCTTCGAATTATCTTTTTTGCCTTCAAATTCTATTTCATGACAACATCCTTCAATGATAAAACCTCATTAATTCCCCTTGTCACATCAACACATTGCCAATTAGGAATACTCTCTCAATGATTGACCTCATGTAAGATGCACCTTTGACATTAATGGCAATGCACAAGTTTTAGCTCCCAACTCTCTCTCTCATAGCCATACCATGCATCTTATTTTTTCCTTTATAGGCTTGTGAAGGTATTAATGGAGGAGAGAGAGTTTTTGAAGTATTTGTATGACCTAAAACTTGATCCAAATCATGAAACTAACCTTTGCAAGCCTAAGGGACACTTTGAAACAATTTTTAACTAAAACATGATCTTTCAAGGCCATAAAAGTGCCCAAAAGTTCTTGTAAAGGATTATTTTACTAATTTTAGGTTTTGAACATATAATTTTGTCAATATCTAACCATGTTTGAACATCATCTAACATCAGGGAGACTGGGGAGCTTCTTGAAATGTTTATCTTTGAATATGGTATTACAACTCCTCCAAATTAGCCAAAAAGGTGACTAAAATGATAAATTAGCACATAAGAACATAATAAAATGTTAATACATAGTTTTATGACCTTAAATAGACATTAATAACCTTTTATATTGAATTTAAACCATTTATACCTTTATTCATACTTTATAACACCAAGACCTTATGGATGACCCATAAGACTAGACAAGTACACATGAGACCAAACCTTATACCAAGATAAATAAGGATAAATATGACCACATGGAGAACATTTAGGATGATCTAATACCATGACAAGACTACATACAAGTTTTTATAACCCTATTAAAGTTTTAACCTATAGGGGTTGACCATTTTTGAATTGGGATAAAAAATTATTCAATAAATTACCAATTCAAAAGGGGTAGCATGACTACAATACTAATGGATCAGTGGCCTTATCCTCCCATTGGGAAATATATTCACCCATATACTACAAAATAAAATTGACGTGCCTTCTAAATACTTAAACTCACACCAAACCACACTATAAGAAGCAAACACACTATGCCAAAGTCATTTAAGGAAAACCACACATAAAAGAATCAAAACAACACACCTAACCTATTATGTACAAACCTCAACATGTTTGAGGTAATGAAGCAACCCCTGTTGATCCAACAAAGGTAAAAAATAATGTTTCTTGAGTCACAACTTCTCCATGAGAATAAATCACCATATGGTGGATGTTTTTCAAAGAAAACTTTCTTGTGAAAGTGATCAAATGACTTACCACTCATGACACCTCTATTATTTGCAAGTGCACCACTTGAGGCTTCTTTGAATGGTATTTTTATCTCCCCTTGAGGTCTTCTTCACATTTCATCCTAATTGATCTCTTTCATGCTCATTTAATGCTTCTCAATTTTATTATTAGGAGTCATGAAACTCTTCTCAACTTCACATTCATTTAGACTATGATGTGATTGAGGTCTAAAGGCATCAAACTTGCCTTCTTATTAACCAAACATATCTAAAAGTGATTCAAGATCAGATTGATAAATATATTTCTCCTTACTCATAAAAGCTTTTACCTTGACCTGATTGCATTCCTCAAAGGCTATAATCTACTTGATAGTCATTTCACACTCTTTCTTTTGCTCATTAATTTTACCATTAACTTTATCCTCAAGCTTATGTTCAATTTGAAGAAGAGTAGGCCTAATTACTTGTTCAAAATATTTCATTATGGTATGGTGCTACTACCATAGATTATCACATTCTTTTTTATTTTCATACTCATGAACTTCTTCTTAGGTGGGTAGAATTGCATCATATTTTTAACTATCATGTTCTAGTACACTTGGGACATCATCATTATCATCCATATGTAGAAAATAATTTCCTCATACGACTTGTTGAAGGGAATCATCAAGACTTACCTCATGATACCCATCATCTTATTCATACATAATATATGTTCCAAGAATTGTCTCTTTAGTGAGCTTGTATGGATAAAACCCATACTAACCAGCTCCCCACACATAAAGATAGAGATCAACTATGCCATCAAGAGGTGTTGAAGTTTCTTGGTCATTAGGATAGTCTCACTCTTCACTGATATTGAAGTTCGTGTTTGATGTATTAGGTACATATGGATCCACATGAAACCTAGCTATGGGTTTAGAATTGATAGATACCTTATCACTATACCTAGTCCTAAATTCCATGTAGAACCAATCTAAAGTCAAGTACCCTTCAATATTAGTAATGAAATCACATGACAAGCAAAGGTCAAAGTGATTTGGCATATCTACAACCACCAAATATTGTGAGATATAACATGTAGGAAAATCATGGATATTAAGATATAAAAAAATTATAATGCCAACCATCTTGGTAGTTGATCCATCTAGCTATACCAGCCCCTTGGAGTGAGATTCTTCAATTTTAGTTTGTCTACTAATTTTTTAAGAATGATTAATGTACTTCATCCACTATTAGTCAAAACATTATTTACTAATGAGTCTCTAATGATGATAAGGAGATATGATGGAGGAAATTTATCCTTTCTTTCAATTTTTATTGGTTACCCATCCTTACTCTTCACTTCATTTGTCAAAATTGCCCCTCTTTCACTAGGTTGCCTAGCTGATACATTGAACTTGGATATCTCATATTATAGGAGGTATCTTTTTATAGGAATGGATAGTGTTTCCCATATTTTTATACTTACATGGGCCTTCTTCATCTACTTAAAAATGTTCATAGGAGAGCTATCAACCTTCTCATACACTCTACGAGCCATAACACTACCACTATCTTGTGTCACTTGATTCATAAGAGAAGGCATAGAAGGATCTCTAACATTATGAGTTTTTTAATTTACCTAAGACATGAGGGATGTATTTTAAATATTTTATTTTTGAGGTTATTGATATTTCATATGTACACCACTAGTTTCCCCTTGGATTTTTTCAACTGCTCTATTTTTTGACCTTGTATTTGTAGCTATAGAGTTTGATCCAATGTTGAGATTACCTTGGTATTCAAATCCACATGATTCTATTTTAAGGCAATTAATAAAATAAACATTTTATTTTTCATCTCCTCTAATGTTCTTTCCTTCACTAGGCATCTCCTCTTGAGTCATGGAAGGCATTATTCCCCATTTAGCCCTATAGGCTTGATTGAAAGCATCATTTGCATAAGTGGAAGAGTCATGAGGTTGGTCCCATGAATGTTTCTCTCCATTTTCTTGTGAATTTTTTTTTTATAGGTAGAAGTTATTTTTAAGGAGTATTCTGATTTTATCCATTGTGTTTCCTTACTTGAGTTAACTTCCCTTATCCTTGGTATTGACCTTGAAAAATTTGTCTAGGATTGTGATAATATTGGTAGGGCTGATAATGGCCTTGAACATATATCCATTATTTTTTTTTCTTCCTCTTAATATTTTTAACCTCTTATCTATGATCCTTGATCATGTATTCTACCTTTTGCTTACTTGGATGATTAGGGGCAGTTTGCTTATGTTTGGTTGTGGTAATGGGAGCAATGGTGGGAATAGGATTTTTCACATCAAGAAATAAAGACATGGGTGGTCTAGGGGATATATTCCCATATTGAAAAAGGTAATTCCCATCCCTTATAACATTCTCATATGCATTAGGTAAAGTATACCCTCCCATTGATTGAATCATCATTGATATGTCACTATTGAGAGCTTTGAGGAAATAAAGGAAAGCATGATGGGAAGTAGGCCTTACCAAGAGTGGGATCATATCCTAAGTATTTTTGAATCTTTTTTTTAATTATTTAATGGACTCTTTTGGTTTTATTTTTATTATAGTTAGTTGCTTGGTCAAAGATAAGTGGTCAAATTTGTCTTCAAATCTCCTTCTCAAGGCATCACACAATTAATCCCATATAGTGATAGAGTTGGGAGACAAAGTGCCATAATAATCAAGTGAATTTTCATTAAAATAAACAAACAAAATCTAATATAAAAATCCTCTTTAGTGATGTTATGTATATTTCAAAAATTTGTAATGTTTCTTATGTGTTCAATAGGAGTAGTGGCAGTTTCTCCCGTGTATGAAGGAATACTTTTGATGGATGACATAGGAATGTAATTATAGTGAGAAAGTGATAAATTAATATGTACATTAAAGGAAAAAAAGGGTAGGTTCCTTGGGCTACCATCTTATAATTTGGACCCAAGAAAAGTCTCCAAATAGATAAGTGAGTAGCTAAAGATTTCTTGGAGTATAGATGGGTGTTAGAAAACCTCTTTGATCTAAGAGAATAGTAAGGTAACTCTAAAAATTACAATGGAATGCCTTTATTAAAAGATATTGTGTTTACCTTAGGCATTAAAATGAATCACTAGTCTAAAACTAAGAGCCAATGATTGAGATATTCATTAGACACTACATGAAGGAAGCTTTACAACTTCAAATTTGTTAAGGTCAGTATCTACCTTTGACAACTTCTTAGACTGAGCCCCACTAGGAATGATAAAAATATTATCAATCAAATTTTCACCCTTAGGATATCTACTCCAGCCTCCTTCAATTTGATGTAACATGGAAACATCTCTCAAGTTGTGGGTGACCTATAAGAGAGATGAGTCTTTAGATTGAAGGGATAAATCCATTGCACCACACCTACAACTAACCACTAATATAATTAATTTTAAATAAAATGGATATAATAAGATTAACACTAATATAACAGAGGTTATGTACCAATATTAACTCCACAAGACTACCTGGACTTGCATTATGAAAGGGAAATTTACAAAACTGATCTCAACCCCCAAGGCTCTTCTAACAAAAGTGTTTCAACATGAAAGTAAGATTTAATGTATTTTTAAAGGTAGATGAATAGTACATCTAAATATAGACACTAGTACTCTTCATTACACTTAAACACACATAAAAAAACTAACTACACATCATGTGACCTATTAGGAGGTAGATTACTTGCATAACACATGAGAGATTGAGATGAACATAAGGAGAGATAAAAATTAGTTACCATTCAACCATGAACTACTTCACACTTTTAAAAAATAAGTTGAGAACTAAAAACCAGATTTAAATATTTTATTGAAATTCAAAATCAATACTCAAACTAGTAGGGCTTCACCATACCAAATGTGAATATCTTACAAGGCCAAAAGTGGTTACCTATATAGAGAATTGGGAAGAGAGAGAGAAGTAGAAGGAGAATATTTACAAGTGTCCATGTGAGATTTACAAACATGGAATATTTATTAATAGTATAAACATACTTATAAATCCATGTGTTTTTCCTTGGAATATGCTCCATCCTCCAAGTGGCATAGGAGTTAGAACTTAGCTTGCCACCGTGATTATCTTCTTGAAAATTACCTTTCCTTACATAAGAGAAGTGAAAAATAGACTTATCAATAATAAATTAGACATGAATTAATTAATAAATTCTCATTTTAAACCTTACCTGCACCTAAAAAATACTTTGATCTAACATTTAGGTGGCACTTATCATTCATGTGCCTAGGTGTCTTGAAACTCTTCATTTCCCACGCCTAGATTTCTCCAAGTGGATAAAAACATGAGTTAATATTATACAAGGCACTCTATCTCCATGAAATAAATTAAAATACATTATAATACCTATATCAATCCATTTTTTTTGTAACAACTCCCCAAACTCCATTTTTCTCCTCAAGCTCTCATTAGGCCTATTTTCCTTGTAGCCTTTAAAACCTATAAACCTCATTATTTAGGCAATTGTATGGATGGTAATAAAAACCTAAGGGAATATTTTAGGACCCAATATTTATTTATAACTCCATGCCAAGTTTTAGGTCCTTAGAGTGAGTGGAAGTGCCTTTTTCTACCTTTCTCTCTCCTTAATTAGGCCCCCTTGCCTAGAAGCCTATTTTTCTACTCTAGATGTCTCCCAAACATGTGAAACAACCAAAAATAATTTGATTAACTTTAAATAGCCTATAAAAAATATATGTTATAATTTTTATGCCTTGAGACCCTATGGAGGTATGAAAACTATGAAATGGCCTTGAAACCTGGTCTCATTTTAGGCTTGTTTGAGACTACCTTGAAAAAATGGAATTTGTTTGATCAATTATATAATGTATTATGAATATTTTTTGGATTTAATATATGAAATAAATCTTATGTGACCTCTTCCAATAGTTTCCAAGTTATCCATTGCTCAAAACCCCTGAAAACACCAAAAACATACAAAATAGTGTATTTATTGTAGTCCATACAACTATAAGTATAGAAAAAGTACACCTTGAAAACCTACTCACAATCCTCAATTATGTGTATGAGGTTTTAGGATAAAATGAATTCATATCATGTTATTTATGATTCCATCACTCTCAATTGGTCACTATTAAGGTTTTATGAGGGTTTAAGGTGACTTGTGTTCTTAATGATTATTCATAAACCCTAGACCCTTAATTATTGAACCAATGCCACAATTTTCAATTCAATATCCCCCTAAACTATATATAGTATATTAGGTCACCATGCATCTTTACCATATATTTTTGAGTGTGAGAAGTTGACTATCAGGTTACAAGCAAGACATTTGATAGGGGTCTAGGATCTTAGCCTTTGTCATGAAGGTGATGGACCTAAACCAAAAATGGATGCCATGAGATTTTATTATGGGGACCTATTTATCATATATAAAATAAACCTTTCTCCATTCATATGTTCATGGCCTCACCAATTAGGATAATATCAGTCTTGGATGATAATAATGCATTGAGAGAGATCAAGGTGGTTTTTAAAGCTTAAGTGAAAATTTTCTTTATTCTCCCCTATGGTGAATTTAGACAGTCTATACTATCATATTTAAACTCTCAAAACCTTCAAACCATTACTTTACATCCAAAAAGACACTTTGTTCATGAATGTACCTTATGGTTTATGTATGGTCTTAGGCTTGTTTGGCCTAAATAAGGCTTATCATCATTAGATTTACCTTTTTTTACTAATATTTAAGGTTTTATGGAGCCATGTCATCACCATGAACCATATAAAATGCTTTACCTCTCTTTTTATCCGTTGTATCCACTCTAAACAAGAAAATTTATCTTGACAAGTAAGCAAGGTTGTGCATATAATGACTATGTAGGAAGGGTTTATGGATCTATTTTGACAAGTCTCATTGATCATTCCTTCATAACTCCTTTTGATATTTATTTTACCTCAAATGGTATCACTAGCTTTCACTATCGCCTAATTAAGATTCTAATGTTTCATATGGATTCTGCCCCTTCCTTAGGCTTGAAACTAGCCTATTGATCTTACAACTTGTAGGTGTTTATTAAGATAAGTCTGAGTGAATATATGGGTTTTGGGAATCCATTAAAATTATTTGACATCTCAATGAATATTTCATATTATTGGGAGTTTTTAACCCTTTCAATTTTCACTCTCAATTCACCATGACTTCACTACAGACAATGCCCTTCTCACTCCTCTCTAAGCCTAATTATAGGTGTCAATTCCTTAGGTCTTAAATGTGACCTAGGAATTTATAATGTTATTTCTAGTCATTGAAAATAACACTCACCCTACTAAGGGTTCACATCCTTTCAATAACCCTAAGAAAAATTTTCAAGGCACTACATCTTCACTATATGCACTTATTAGCTTATACCTTCCAAGGCATGATTGTAGATGATTATTGGAGGAGTTTGCATACATCTTGTGTTTCAAGATTTCCATTGTAACATAATGATAAAAATATTACCTTATTAATTAAGGTAATAATCTATTTAAATTACTTCATACCCTTTTATCCCTTTCAAGACATCATACTCTAGAAACCTATAATTTTATTTCTTAAACTTATTTAGGCTAGTTGTACGTGAATATTTAGGAAAGAATTAACATGAACTTGAAGGTCGGTTTTATTAAATACAAAATGGCACATTTAAGGTATTCAAATATAATTATAGGTTCATTCTCACTGTCTCACAAATTCCAATGGCTCTTTATGACATTTTTAGACCTTAGCCTTCTTACCTTGAACTTAGACCTGTGTATGCATGTTAAATTTGTGAACTCAATCTTCTAACTCTCATTTAGTTATAAAATGGTTTAGGTGCCCTTATTGATTTATGACCTCTCATATTATATAATTTAATTCATGTTTCCAACACGATCTTCTTGGTATTAGTCCAAATTGAGGAACTACATGTCTAGGGCCTATAGGTTTTCATTTTGCTTGTATGGGCTGCAAAGATAACTTCTTGAGCCTTTAGACACTTTTATTATTTTATAAATTTTTTTAATATTTTATAACACCTCTCAACACCTTGATTACATTTTATCAAACATATTACCACTTAAACTTATCTATTCACTTGTACAAACTGAATGTATAGTTAGCTTATATGCAAGATTTATATGTTGACAGTGAAAGTCTATGAGACTATTAATAATTTTTGATGATATAATGGTGTCTATCCAGGGTCATACAATTATTTAAGAGTATATATTACACCTCTCCAATATTTATCCATACTTCACATAGAAATTAGGTTATATGGATGTCCACCTATAGTTCTACAAACCTATGGGTGGGTAGAACACATTTCAACCTTGTTTGAGAGGACCTCACTTCTAAACACCTTAAAATTCAAATATTATTCATATTAATCTTTCTTGATAAATTGGTATCTTATTTCCACTTAGGCCAACATTTATGTTCAAACTTTTATAAGACCATTTACGCACAGACCATGATTTTCAAAGAGCAAGACATGATGCCTCTTAATAAATTATTTGCAAAGAGATAATTATCAAGAGATAAAACATAAATACTAGGAGAGTGGGAAGATTTTCCATGAATTATGAATAACCAAAAAACCTCTAAGAGTGTCAACAACTCAAAAAAATCAAAACACTTGTAGTAGGAGTGACTGAAGCTCCATACACCTGAGAACTTTTACTCATGTTAAAAATTCTTCATAGAGTTGAATTAACTAATGAAAATAAAATTATAAGGATATGTGTTTCCTCTTAAAACATCCCTCAAAATCATTCTTGTCCATAAAATTCTGAAGTGGATAAATAAGAGTAAAATCAAACCCCTCTTGTGTGGATAAGGCATAGTGACCTGCTATCACTCTTAGTGATTATTCATAAAGGAGGGGCAATGAATCTAAAATAAATCTCATTAGGACCCCTAATAATTGCCAAATTTTCATCTCTCTCTCTCTCTCTCTCTCTCTCTCTCTCTCTCTCTCTCTCTCTCTCTCTCTCTCTCTCTCTCTCTCTCTCTCTCTCTCTCTCTCTCTCCCCCTCTCCCTCTCCCCCCCCCCCCCCTCTCTCTCTCTCTCTCTCTCTCTCTCTCTCTCTCTCTCTCTCTCTCTCTCTCTCTCTCTCTCTCTCTCTCTCTCTCTCATGGCCATACTATGCATCTAATTTTTGCCTTTCTCAGCTTGTGAAGGTAGCAATGGAGGAGATAGAGTGTCTGAAGCATATGTATGACCTAAAAATTGATAAAAATCTTGAAAATAGCCTTTGAAAGCCAAAGGGACACTCTAAAACAATTTTCAACTAAAATATGATCTTCCAAAGTCATACAAGTTCCCAAAAGTACTTGTAAAGGAGTATTTTGCTCATTTTAAGCATTGAACCTTTAAGTTTGTTAGTCTCTTAACATCTATGAAAATTCTTTGACATTAGGTTAATTTGGTAAATTCTTTAAATGTTTGACTTTGAAGATGGTATGTATAACTCCTCCAAATTAACCAAAAAGGTGACTAAAATGACAACTTCACACATAAAACCATAAAAAAGGTTAATACATGATATTATGACCTTAAATACACATTAATAACCTTTTATAATGAATCTTAAAAATTTCAAACCTTTTTTCATACTTAAAAACACTAAGACCTTGTGAATGACCCCTAATACTAGATAAGTACACATAAGACCAAACCTTGGATCAAGCTAAAGAAGCACAAATATGACCACATGGAGAACATTTAGGACCATATAAAACCATGAAAATAACACAAATTTTTTTATAACCCTATAAAAATTTTAACCTATAAGGGTTGACCATTTTTGACTTGGGGTCAAAAATTAGTCAGCAATAAGGTTTAATGACTTTTTAATAAAAGTTGATATCATGGTTATTAAATGAAGTAATTTTTATCATGCATATAGTTTGAATGGATTATAATTATTATTATATGTTTAATTATGAGAAGGTTCAAGATATTAGTGTTTTATATTAGGTTGACTTGCATTAACAAACTGTTAAGCAAAACCATCATTCTATTTTGGGATGTTTTCCATGATAACTATTGGTCATACCTCAGTCTTGTGTAAGCTATTTTCATCCAAAGTTTTCACCACCAATTACATGAAATGATTGGGATTTTATGGAGAAACATGGTTTCTATTTTTCATTAAAATAACATGTAGAAGGTTATATGGAGGGAAAGGAGACCTGAACAGGGAGATAACACAGCAGGTAGAAAAGTGCAGAGGAATTTGAGATACAAGGAGAAGCAACTCAAATACTTGGAATAATAGACTTATCTTAATAGGTTGGTGTTGTATTATAATTCATATATCATGTGGAATTTTTGATAATTTCAATAAACTTTCTTAAGGGTTATTAGTTAGTTTCATTTTATTGAAATTATTGCACGGGCTAAATGTTTGTCCCTATGGATGGCTTGGCCATCCATAAAACTAAACATATAACCCAAAAAACCCTAGTAATGAATGTGTTTTTATTTATGTTATTTGTCATACTATATTAAATACCTAAAAAAAAAATTGCATATACTTGTTTCAAATTCAAAAACCCTAGAAAAAATTATACACAAAGTATAACTATTTCTTTAGTTATGTGCATTTACTTAGAACAGGTAGAGTCTTTACTCAGTATTTTTATGTTAAATCATTTAGACCAATATAAACATAATTATACAAGATTAAATCTTGAATCAATTAGGGTATGACTGTATAATTGGGGGTTTTAGACACATAACTATTAAAGATAGTTTTAATCTATTTCTTTTATATATAGGGAATGACTTTATTAAATATTACATCATGATAGAGTTTTATGTCTAGTTAGGGTAATAATATGTATTTTTAAACCCAAAATTTAAGTATTAATATTTTATAGAAATACCCTCTTTAAAATTATGTAACACAATTAGGGTTTTATTCATTTTTTTTTACTATTAAGCCTTATACATATACAAGGATGTGTGTGTGTGTGTGTGTGTCCTTGAGGACTTAACTGACTTGATGATATGCACGCGCACACACACACACACACACACACACACACACACACACACACACACACACACACACACACACACACACACACACACACACACACACACACACACACACACACACACACACACACACACACACACACACACACACACACACACACACACACACACACACACACACACACACACAAAGTCAATGCATGTTAAGATGCATTTGTATAAAATTATAACTCTATATTATATGAGTTTGTACCATAAAATAATGATATAAATCGATGGGTTTTATTATAATATTTATGTTTTATAGTGTTTTAAACATATTATCAACTTAAGGTAATGATATAATTGACTGGAGTTTTACTAAAGTATTATTGACGGGTTTCATTTATGAGAAATGGAATATATATATATATATATATATATATATATATATATATATATAGAGAGAGAGAGAGAGAGAGAGAGAGAGAGAGAGAGAGAGTTACACAAATCCTGTAGCATGTATTAATACTTATATTGAACTTGGAAATTTTTATTGTAAATCCATAAAAGGCATAAGGTATAAAATTGATTACTAATGTGATAATATATCTCAATAAAGATATGGTTGAGTATATATACATATATGGTGTATAAGATATAAATACATTTGGATGAGTTATATACAAATCTATGCATAATTGTTATGTGAATTCTAGAGTGATTTTGAAATTTATATGTCCTATCATATTTATACACTCAGTTAAGTTGTTTTATGTTTGGGAGTAATGAAGGATTAGATGGTTATATGAATTGATTGAACTTTGTTTGTCAAAAATAAAGAATATTTTTTATATAGTGGTTGAGTTTGACATATGATTGTATATATTTTGTTATGTAGATCATGGAATGATGATTATAAATGATAAAATAGACTAATTACTATTATTTTAATTTCTATTTATTATGAAGAAATTGTGAAAATACTAGTTGATTATTTAGTTATATGTGATACTCTAAGAAACATGGACAAAATATTGTGTACTTAAAGTATATTGTATCTAAGCATGCATAATTAAAATATAGATTGAACATGTTATACTATATAAAACTAAGTGGTTTTATGTGTACCTAAACATATGGTATATATGTAATTTGTCAACTGAGTTATAAATATGAAACTAGTATATCCTATATAGATGTGCATATCATGTTCAATACTTGTGACCATTACTTGAGTAGCAAAGAATTATGGGTGCTTTTACTATGAGTATTTGGTTTGAAGGAACTTTTAGATATGAGGTATTAGTCATTTTAATGTTGATGTATTAAAATGATATTATTAGTGTACTTATTATATGTGAATATTAAGCTATTAATTAATGTTATTAGATGGATGAAATAACATGTAGAAGTTACATGTTAATATTCAATAATTTGATGTCTAGATATGTTTCTTACCCAGATGGTATGATTCTATTGAGGATAGTTTTTGAAATCTATTTATTATTTTGTAATAAATTTGATGATTGAGATTCATTGCATTACATTTGATGGACTAAGTGTATGTATTTGATATTTCCAACTTTAGCACATTTTAAATCTTCTAGTAGGTAATATTCTATTTGAATCTATTGGTTTTTATAATATATATATATATATATATATATATATATATATATATATATATATATATATGCCAAGTTTCACATTAATGATCCTAAATAAGAAATGTGATGGATTCCACTCACTTAATTAGTGCCACTAATGCACATATAAGGTGTAATCCTATTGAGTGGTGTTATGAAATTGATTGATCCTTGTGATCAATGACTATATGAAAACTTTAGCCAAAATAATGTTTATAGTTAAACATTATCATTTGATGTGTTTGATATAGTTTACATGTTTGTAGAATATCATGTTAGAATGGACTTATTTATGGTATACATCATTTATTAGTTATCTTCAAACACACAGGTTTTACTTTATCACTCTAGATTCTTGAACCATCATTATTTATCCATCCATGAATGGAGGTACATTCCCTAGTTGGGAGATAGTGTGGTGAATTTATGGTCCATGGTTGGTGTGGAAAATCAATTGGATGATGCTCTACCTCTCCAAAATAGTACTAAATTAGAGACTAAACTTGAGATTACTCATGGATACTAAGAGTTTGTTGAGACTCATGCTCTATGGAGCTTCGTATCATTTTATTATTATTATTGAGACATTTATTATTGTTCAAACTATACTTTTTATTCATATGTACATTTATAGAAGTGGTTGTAATGTTGTATCAACCATGGATGAATTTGTAACACTACTTTTATGAATATATGGAATCTTTATTTGTATATTCAACATTTTACATGTTCTTGATATATTATTGTTATGGTTATAATTATCTAAATAGATTAGCTATATACCTTTTTAAGATTAACTAAAAATAATGTATTTAGTTAAAGATCACTTTTTTAGGTTTCATCAAGATGAAATGTGTTAGTTGAATTTATGTAATTATTTTTAAAAAAATACCCTATTATAATAAAACCCAATGGGGTTGTTACATCAATTGCATGAAGTGATGCCAAGGTTATATATTCATGCACCCACTAGACTATACTAGACATCGATCTGATTGAGATCACCAAATGTCTATGGTGTTTTAGTGAAGCATTTAACTTCATCCAAATGCCAAGTTATGCCAATAGAAATTCAAAAGGATTTTATTAGGATGTCGTAAAGGGTATGCACTAAATAATGAAATTGTT
The DNA here is from genome assembly GCA_037957365.1 of Torreya grandis. NCBI lineage: Eukaryota > Viridiplantae > Streptophyta > Pinopsida > Cupressales > Taxaceae > Torreya > Torreya grandis. Next base: position 286,621 of record JARHVA010005286.1, on the reverse strand, counting down.
TCCTATGATTGAGTGTACAAATATGTAGATGCAAAAAATAGGCCACACAATGTAGTTATATGAGAGTAAAAAATGTATAATTAATATAAATTCATGGAGTAATGGAAAATGCAAATGTAAGCACAAATTATATTAATAGTCATAGTAATAGAAATAACATAGTTAACTCAATGCTAGGATTTTACAATTAATGATATTTCTAATAGAAGAAAACATATCTAAATAATTTAAATTATACATAAATATACATCTTACTCATAATGGGAAGAAAAAAAAGGTGATTTCCCCTTATACAAATCAAAAAATCATTTTAATCATAAATATTGGTCTTCTAATCTCAAAGAATCCCTACTCTGATACCACTGTTAGGGATTGTATGAGCTTTAACACATGCACAATAGAATAATGAGAAATATGCAGAGACAATATTTCAGCACATAATATAATATTATATTCTATTACACTATCTTACATTCAATTAATACATTGGCTATTAGATAGCCAAATAGATAGCAAGCCAAATTCCTATAAAATAGGAAGGTAAAATAACAAATAACCAACAATATAATAGCAATATAGAAACTACTTTAGTAAGAACCAAAAAAGTTGTTTATATACTTGGAAAAGGTCAAATAAAATTACCAATGGTGTAACACGATAGTATGTAAATGTTTATCACAAAGTACCATGAGTATATACCATCTCATTCATGGTGCACCCTTTAAGGCATGCACTTAGGGAGATTGATGCGTTAACAAGCCATTGTAAGAGAAAGTGTTAGTAAAGTGATAAAGTGAAAATATTATGTGTATACATATGCCCCACCTAAATATCATCACATGTCACAATATTTTAATGTAAGATGGTGCTTTGGAAAAAATATATATAACATAAAATATCATAATTGAAAATAAATGCTAAAATAATTGAAAGTAACTAAAAGTAAATAAAATGAAAATACTTACCTTATTGATTGTATATGATTTTTCCTATGATGTAGGTGATAGAATGTGCCCATTGAGAAGAGTGAAAGGTGAACCTTAAAAATAATATAAAAATCCATTTTTTTGTAAAATGTTTATGTTAACACCTAAAAGTTATCTATTTCACTATGATTCTAAGGTTTATTTTTATATGTGAGAAGGACCTATGCAAAAAATGATAGGGTGAAAAATGGGATCTTGTGATAAATAACTTAAACTTTCAAAATTTGAATAAATTACTATTAATAGGTAAAGATTATTGATTTGCACATTTTATACCTTTTGAAAATAAATAGATCCATGTGACCAAATATAGAGATTTGAGATATTATAGCTCACATACAAGGAGGTAGACATGTCAGAGGATGTATTTCAAGGTTGGATAGCTATAGGTAAGTAGCAAATTTATTGTTAATTTTGTCATTTTGGGTAAAAATAAACTAGATTAGGAAATCTAGGCACCAAGGAAAATTTGTGAATAAAAAGTTTCCCCAATAAGCATCAAAATAAAGTGAAAAATAAGACAAGTAATGGGTATTTCATGAAAATTTTAAATTAGGACCAAGTGCAATTAATAGGGTGAAGTAAAGAAATCTCCATACTCTAAAAATTGTATCAATAAGGTTGATATAGTTTGTAAGGAGAAAAAAATATTCATCACTAATATTTTTGTGTAGTGTCAATATATCTTGGTAAAATATTGGTTAAAAACATAAAGTGTATCTAATGTAGTATAAAATTAGTCAATGGGTTGATACTAAAGGGTATAATTGGTGGCATTAGGTAGACAAGCATAGACAACTCAGTTTAGAACCTAGCTAATGTAATTTAAAGGTTAAGCATGGGTGGTACCCTAGGGTATGGATGAGGAAGTATGATGATGAGATGGTAAATATCAGATGTTATGGCTAATATATTTGAATGACAACATGGATAATAATGTACAATATGTAAAATATCATTATAAAAATGTGAAAGCTAGTGTAATAACAAATTTTCTTTGGATAGTACCATAGGGTATGGAAATTATAGTATAAATTTAAGCATAATTCATGTAGTTGGATGCTTGTTCGATGTAGTATAAATATTGGAAAAAAAAAAAAAAAAATTGTTGTAGATTTTTATAATTTTATTTCATATTTTTTGATCAAATTTTGATTGAGATTTATTGTTTGATATTTTTTAGAGGTGAAAAAGACTATGGTAAAGTGTTTATGTTATCTAAGTATTAGGTATTTAAGATATAATGTCAATGAAAGATTAAGCACAGCTAGTGAAATTAAGGATCAGAAGGATTATGTAGTCACATCTATCTCAGTGCAAATCTCATCACCATGCTATTGGGGAAATGGGAGAGGACCACTGACACTTTCAGGTAAGTGGTGGATGTTAAAATTATTGAGGTGGCCATCACTTTATATGATGTCCATGCCATATTGGTGTTTCTTATTACAAGAACTCCTATGGTATGTGACACACTAGATACCATATATGAGCAAAGAGAGTTAGCCGAGTGGGTTACTAAGTCAAATAAGTTTGATGAGTATAAGCTCATAATATGACTATTTTAGGTTTACATCTCAAATATTTTAGATATTTAGATATCCATGAATTGAATTATGACCATGCTCATGATGTATCATAAGTTTTATAGAGTTATCTTGATGTACATCATAGCCATGTGCCAATATGAGCTACATAAAAACACAAATTTTTACATGGGATTTATTATATGGGCAAATCTAGTACATGATTTTATATTGTTTTGAGCTAGTGATAACAACAAATAATTGGACCTATTATTCTTTTTTCTAATTGGATTTATGAGATGTTCATGATGTACAAACTATTGGGATTACCTTATGTGATTGATGATCATCTCCCATGGGTGAATAGATGGGCATAAGATATGTCATTCAAGTGATCCCCCTAATTATAGAAATAGATATGATCAAGAGGGAGTAGATAGTGTGAATTATTTATATGGGTACTATGGATGCATGTCCATCATGGATGGGTATAGTTTAGGTGAGGGACTAGATTTATGTTATTGATCCATACACATGATGGGTAGATCCACATCCTTATGACCCCATCCTAGGGTAGTTTTTCCTAGCACACCACACTTCACATTTGGTTATCCCACTCTTTTGGGCATGATATACTATGGAGGCCCAAAAAGTGGGGGATGAGGGGTTTAAATTATGGTCTTTATTGTAAGACCTCATCAATTTATTGTGCCTATATGATGACAAACATGGTAATATGAAAAGTAGGGAAAGGTAAATGTGGGTAGGTATAAACCATGCCATATATGTATAAAGATACCCAAGAGGCCTTAATGGGAATCTCTAGCATAAAATAGAGAGCACATAGATTGAATTGATAGGTTGTAATATTTCTATAAGGAGATGGCGAGGATATACCCCAACATGTAGCCATGATGGAACATGTGTCTTAGACACCCAATGAGATAGAAATATTATTTTTATGTAAATATTAAGTTTATGATATCAATTTTATCTTCCTAGAGATAAATACATATATGCTAAGTAATAGTGATAGATATACTTTTAGATTTTAAATTATAAATGAGAGATTTGATATCTATTTTGGTTTACATTTTGTGGTTGTCATGATAGAGGAGACATAATGAATGGATCTAGTAGAGGCAACCCAAAAATATATTTTGGACACTATAATACCTCAACATGATATCATAGGTGTGTTTAATCTTGTGAAACCTTTATTCAAGCACATGTGAGCTAGTTTTGGTTGGTTGGAGAGGTTTGTATGGAAATCTTGTTCAATGAGAAGGATATAGCTTATGTGGTGGCACTAGTTATATTAGGATGAGATTAGGTGGTGTCATGGTAGGAATTATGCATATATAGGTCTGCTCACATGGCTAAAATAATATGAATAGTAGGATTAAAGGCACAAGTGGATTGGCTAGAGGTATAGGTCTAGGATATGTAGTTGTAGACTCAATCACAATGAGCAAGCTTGTAGGATAATATATCTAGATCTTATATAATGAGTGTGGAACCTCACCCTCATGGGGGTGAATTTTATGCATAGGGATAGGGCCTAAATTATACTTAACTATATTTTTGATGTATATATGATCTATCAAGATTTATTTATGTAGAAAACTGAGATATTTATTGTGACTTATTTTGTTATCTACATGTATGGAAATGATGTATGTGTGATTTTATTTCTACCATGAATTTATTTTTAAATATCATGCTATGTTAGAATGTAATGTAATGTAATGCGTGTTTTATTATTTTCTAATAAATGTGAGAAAATTCACAGTCAAAAAGAAAAAAAAACTAAAAATGATGAAAATGAATATCTTAAGTAGAAAATAAATAAATAAATAAATATTAAAATGAATGTAAAACACACAAATTCTTATGACAAAGAATGTAATACAATAAAAAAAATATCCAATGTAATAAAATACAAAAGATAATAAAACAAGGATATATATGAGAAAGATGTCCTCCAATGTAAAACAAGTAAATTCAAATTAAATTAATCATATATATAGTTTTTTTTTTTTTTGAAAAATAAATCCAATTTAAGATGAGTAAATTCAACCTAAATCAAACAAGGACATAATGGAAAAAAATAAACTAAAGATTCCTATGAGTGAAAACTCAAAATCAATGCTTGATCTAAAATATGATGTAGGAAAGCATAAGCATGTAAATACATGACAATGATACTAATATGGTATGTATTTGAATGGTGATTAAAATTTTCTATAAAATCTTGATTATATTCCCCAAGGTCTTACAATTCAACTCACAAACTAAAAATCTAAGTGTCATTATAAATATTTAAATTCAAAAATTAAATATGAAATGAATGGGAAGTGACATGATCAACTAAAATTGATATCCATCAAGGGAATTTTAGGAAAGATGTTAAGAAAATGTAATGATGAAAGTCACCACAAAGGTGATGTATAGATTCTTCATGGAGGCAATATGCTCTACAAAGTGAGCAAGGCTAAGAGCTTTGAACATTAAAGACTTGTTGATGTCAACATACCCCCATTTATAAAAAATGGGAACCCTTGTGTCAAATTGTGCAAATTTGTACCCCAAATTGAAAATTCCATTTGATCAAGAATATCATTAGCATGTTTGTACACCTTTTTATATGAATATCATCCACACCTCGTATGGTTGGCTTATTTTTTTAAGACTTTGGTTTGATCTTATTGTTAATATTGGATCTTCATGTTTCAATTCATAGCTCGAATGGAATCCATTCATAATAGGCAATAATTAGGGTTTTGTGTTTAAATGTTTTTATATCCTTTAGTATATAATTGATTAAGGGAGTTCATATTTGAATTGATAAAACCTTGGTCTAAGGTTTTAACCTAGATTCCTTTTGAATTCAATTTTGGTGGGAATGTTTTATGTGGGAACAATTAATTAAGCTATGGACTTAATTTAATTTTTATCCTAAGGCTTAGTCATGTTTTTTTAACACAATTAAGCCTTAGTCTAAAAATTCTATGTAGGGTCCCTTTTTCATATCCTATACAAGTCATAAAGATTTATCCTAAAGTTTTAAAACCTAGGCTAAAACCTTATGACTTATCTTTTATTATTCACGGGTTCCTTTTTATTATGTTTCTAACCTTGGTCCAAATTCTTTATGCCAAGTCCCTTTTACTTCATGAGGTCACTTTAATATGTCTTGGACATACTTAATACTTTAATGTAAAGCTTTATTCATATTTATTAATATGAATGAAAACCTTAGCTTAAGACATTATCTTAAGTCCTATATTATTCTCAAGTTGACTTAAATATCATGCTTGTTTTTAGGATCAATGACCTATGTTTGCTCGAATGAGATTGATCCAATGGATCATGATGAGCATTGAAAATTCAAATCCTTGAAATGATGACAAGTGTCATAAGTTCATCAATAGGATATTAAGCAGCCAACAATGGTACATCCCTTAGATCGTGATCCAATGGAGTGCATTTAATTAAACAAAAGTGATCTCATGGTACAAAGTGGACATTAACCTTTCAACAAAGCTATAAGTAGATGTGAGAATACCATGTGGTGAAATAATGTTAACACATTAGAGATGATAGAATATAGAGTGCAGAAGCCCCATAGAGCTGCCAAGTGGCAAATGCATGAAGCAGAGTAAACTTGGAAGTGACAAGTGGTAAAATTAGCAAAGAGTCCTAAGGAAGTAGTTTAAAATTGATGGTTATGTTCCCATCAAAGATGTTCATGTGGACATCAAATTATGGGCATGTAGACATAAAAATTAAGATCGATAAATATTCCTAAGGAGGTACCTAAAAATGGATGGTCATGTAGATGTCAAAGACATTCATGTGAATGTCAAATTATGTGTGCATAGATGCCAATTTTAATATATTTGTTCAACATGGACATTTCAATAGGCCCAAAACCAATGAAATTCAATCTTGCATATTAATATCAATTATCATGTTGGTTCATGCAATATAATCGAATGGTGTAAGCTTAAAGGAATATTTTCAAAAGGCAATGGTCAATTTTTGAAAATTAATGATCAAAGTACCACAAAAGTGCCACAAAAAATCCAAATTAATGACACATAAGTGGAAAATGACAAATTTAAAGATATTATGGGTTAAAAAAGGCAAAGGTATAAATTCAAGGATTCAAACCTAACATAAGGCATAAACTCACTTAAGTTCACACAAGATACTACCATTAAAGCTCTGAGAAGACTTACAAAAAAGCCCTAGCTTGCATAAAATCCCTAATTAGACCCTATATTGAGTATAATAAAAACAAGAAGAGTAAATTATCATCTGAGCAAGAGTAATTTAATCTAGAGCTGAAGAATAATACACTAGTGAGAAATTTGACCTAATTCAAAGAATGGTTGCTTGAAAATGCACTTCTAAGGAAGATGTGGAGTTATATATAACTTTAAATACTAAGGGGAGAGTCTTCAAAGATACATAATTTGATGCCACTACCCTAAACAAAGGATATAATAATCAGTCCAAGCTATTCTAGGCCATCGAGGAGCAATCGACCATCACAAGGGAAGAGGAGAAGAACCTATCTATGAGAAGGATATATTATGACATAATGGCTATTAGAATCAAAAGCCTACACTTTTTAATGGATAAGACTAAGGTACTTTATTATATGGACGTTCTCTCTCCTATTTTTATAGATTGAAATTTTGATAAAGGCATGTTAATCAATGAGCACACTCACAAAAGTATAAATTATGTCTCAGCCATAGATTTTGAGAATTATTATAGACTACCTAAGCCCCAAATAGACATGACCACCATAAATAATTGGGATAAGCAAAATTACCTAAATACCATCCTTTCCCCATGGATATATTTTTGGAATCAAGTATTCTCAAACATCAATAAAAATATACCAATTAGCCAATTCAGACCTGAGATCAGGATGATTATGACCTTGATGAATAGGGTATGTGGGAATATAACCACCACCTATGTGGATAAAATATAGGTGTATTTGGTCTATTTTATGGTTGAAAGGGAGATCACTCCTCCCATTGGTAAAGTCATATCACCTATTTATGTAGATATATTTCCCCAATTAAGAAAAGGAATAGGTGATAATTTTACATGATGTCATACTTATTGGATGCCTTGATTTCCACCACCAAGAACCCCAACCTTAGATAATGTTCACCTAAAGGGACATAAAATTTATCCCAATATTATTCAAAATTGTTCATATTCAAATTTAGGGACCACATCCATTTCATCTGTGACTATGTCTATCCAGCCTTAACTAAGGCCATAATTGGGAATCTAATGACAAGAGTTCATCATTTGGTCAAGAAATAAATTGAATCCATTGGTGACATATGGTTCTATCTATATTTCACCATCATTAGAGTTGAAGGAATTTAGGACCAACCCCTTAGGCTACCCATCCATGTCTCCAAAAACCTTATAGAATAGGAGGTAGCTTACTAATTATTCCATGGTTTAGATGGTTTATTCATAACCAATAAGAAAAGAATCTTCCACAATCTCCAAATTACTATTGGAAGTACCATATTCAAGTACTGGGAAAATGTAGAGGTAGTGTCTAGACACAAGACCTATTTCAGTCTGCAATTGGATGAATTGAGATAGTGGGATCCCTAAGACAAGGTTAAGGGGCACCTAAAGGCTAAGGAGATAAACATGACTTATGAACACCAACCTAGACATTTTGACCCCATATACACTAAGGCATATTCATTTTCTAAGGTCTTGGGGAGATTGAAGAAACATAACATCAAGCCAAAAGCTAGGATGCTTAGAGAGTAGAAAGGAAGTGATGATAGGTGGTTTTTGGGATCTAGACAATACCATTTTCTTGGTGGAGAGTCATCCAGACCCACACAACCACAAACAGAGATCCAAAATCTTGAGGCACCAAGGCTAAAAGAAAGGGGACCTAGTGAATTTACTTCTTATTTATCCCAAACATAAGAACTAGGGTCTCTAGTTAAGGATATTTACATGATAGACTTAGACCTAGGTGAAATGGTTGAGGATGCACTATAAATGTTATCTAGTGATTATCAATTAGATGAGGAATAAATCCAAATAGAGGAAAATCAGACTAGGGAAGTATAATAAAAGAAGGGGAAGGAGTTGCATTATATTTAGTCCCTATTAATACACCTATTCTAAAGATTAAAGTTGAGAAGAAGAGACCCAAGTTAACCTTCACTCATCCTTTGAGTGAGGTCGACCTTTTTTAGTGATGAGAACCCAATCTAAGGCCCAACCATTATTAAATGTTTAATATATTTTAAGCTGTAAAAATACCAACTCTACACCATCTTTGGGAAATAACCAAGTCTATAAACATAACTATGCATGCTGAGCTCAATATATGTATTATGGCTTTGAAAAAGGAATATGAGCAAAGGATGACTAATCTAGGAGAATCAAGTGGAACTCAGATTGAAACCCCCTACCCCTCAAGTGACAAAATATTTAGTTGGTGTCAATTTTGACCCAAAAAAATCTAGGTTACAAAGAGTTACTAAAAATAAGGCCATGATAGGTGGAGAAGAGTTCACTTTATAGAAAGTGGAACCATTCATTGGACCAACTCTTGTTAAAGGACAACGGCCGAGTGAAGAACCCATCTTTGAGGAGAATGTCCTTGAATTTTCCAAGTTAAATTAGCATAATTATAAGTTACCATCAAGGGCATGTATCAATAAAGAAAGAACCTATAAAATTAAAAGGAAAATTTAGAAGGGCAAGTTGTATTGTTAGTTATAGATTCTATGATAAATATGTTTGAGGCATCTTTATATGATATGTTTGTCTCCTTAAAGTCAAAAAGGTCTAGACAAAATGTATTGATTCAATAATATGTAGTAGAAAAAAGATTAATCACCAATGGTACAATTCAAGAGATAAAATGAAGGAATTGATCAACATATTGGTGGAAGATCAAATCCATAGTTTAAAAACCATCACCCTAGCTCATTTTAACATAGTCATGGGACTACTTGTGGAAAAGATCAAGTGCTTGAAAACATGGTCTAAATTTTTGGAAAGACTTCTTAAAGATGACAAGGAGATACTAGATAGGATGAAACATTTCTTTGGGACCATGATCTTCAAACCAACTACACTTAGTTCCATGGGCCTCATCACAGATGAAGATTTCAAACATAGAACCACCCTAGCCATGTAGCAAGTGAAGAGTAAAAGATAATGCAAATCTAGAATAGACAATAATAAGGTCATGTATATGATCCTAATAGTAGACAAAAATATTATTAAAGCTAGGAAAATTAAAGAAGCCTTAGGAAGAAATGATAGGGACCTTAGAGACTTGGTTGATCAGGAGGATGAGCTCTTCATGAAACTTATTGTTAGTTTGAATTTGATTGATGAACAACACTAGAGAGCATTGTAGATACTACAATAACACAAGGAGAATACATCAACACATGGACCTCAAAGATAGTTAGGAATATTATTTTTAAAACTTTGTAATATTTTGAAAATATAATATTCTTCTTGTAAAGACATGTGTAACTTGTAAAGCACATTGCCTATGGGTTAGTCCATAGGGAAAAGTCTAGTGTATTCTAGAAATTTGTAAAAGGACAATTGTCCTTAACACCTGTACTTTTGTAATTGGATATGACTAACCAGTATACTACCTTGGCATTATATAAAAGGATTACTACCATTTTTAAAAAAATAAGAGGGAGTTTTGAGCCAAAAACTTGTGTAAAATTTTGAGCAATTAATGCAATCAATAAATTATTTAAAGATTGTCCATATTTATTTTGTGTCATTTGTTATTGTGGTTTTTCTCTCACTTGCTTGTTCTTATTTCTAGATTTGAGTGGTTCTTATGAATTCTTTGAGTTAATATTTTAAATTGGAAAGTTTTCAACTTTTGTCAATCCTAGGTTGACTAAAAGTTCTTAGGTTCATTTTATTTCCTTTACTCATCTTGCATTTGGGCTAATGTTATTTGCTTGCAAGGGGTAAATATTTAAAGTGTACTTAGTTCTTATTTTCATTCTTCTAATTCCTTAGATGTTTGCCTAATGTGTGATAAGATTTGAGCTCATGCTACTTAATGTTACACATTAGTTAAGTGCATGCCTGGATGATATTTAAACTTTGTCATGATATCTGGAATGAAGATCAACAACGTCTCTTCTCTACCTTACTTTTTTTTTTGCCTTTTTTAAACCAGATTACTCTAGTTTAACTTTCATTGTAAATACCCATCATATATTATTCTTTATATTAGTTATTGATCATAATTCACCATTCTTAGCATAGTATATTTCATATTTTGAAGTATGCTAACTTTCACCATGGTGGCTCCCAACCACCAAATATTATAAATATTATGAAATAGTCCACTTGATTTGCCTCTATTTCATCAATAAATAACAATATTACCACAACATAAAACTCATGCTATAAATCCTTAGAATTATAAAATGATAAGTGTTTTTAAACACTTTAGGCACCTATGATACATATTCAGGCATCAACAGGGCAATCAAGAAATTATGCAAATATTATCCATATTTATTTTGTGTCATTTGTTATTATGGTTCTTCTCTCACTTTCTTGTTCTTATTTATAGATTTGAATGGTTCTTATGAATTATTTGAGTGAATATTTTAAATTTGAAATTTGTTAACTTGTGTCAATCCTTGATTGACTAAATTTTCTTAGGTTCATTTTATTTCCTTTACTCATCTTGCATTTGCGCTAATGTTATTTGCTTGCAGGGGTAAATCTTTAAAGTGAACTTAGTTCTTATTTGCATTCTTCTAATTCCTTAGATGTTTTCCTAATGTGTGATAATATTTAAGCTCATTCTACTTCATGTTACACATTTGTTAAGTGCATGCCTGGATGATATTTAAACTTTGTCATGATATCTGGAATGAAGATTAACAACATATCTTCTCTACCTTACTTTTCTTTTTGCCCTTTTTTTAACCAGATCACTCTGGTTTAACTTTCATTGTAAATACCCATCATATATTATTATTTATATTAGTTCTTGATCATAATTCACCATTCTTATCATAGTATACTTCATATTTTGCATATACTAACTTTCACCATGGTGGCTCCCAACCACCAAATATTATAAATATTATGAAATAGTGCACTTGATTTGCCTCTATTTCATCAGTAAATAAAATTATTATCAAAACCTACAAATCATGCTATAAATCCTTATAATTATAAAATGAGAAGTGTTTTTGAACACTTTGGGCACCTATGATACATATTCAAGCATCAAAAAGAGGGGCTTCACTGGTGCTAGAAAGAGTGTCATTAGATAGTTTTGGATTTAAAGTAACTTTGCTCATTTTTTGTGAATCATGTTCAAATATTGGTGTAACATTTGCACAATTATGTAAATATTTTCTCAATTATGTAAACACCATTAATATTTGTGGTCTTTGACCCATCTTTGTGCTTCTTTTAGACAAATATCAATGTCTTTGAAGGTATATGCTTAATTATGGTAAAGATGGCTTAAGCTTTATTAATTAAATAGGTTTGAGGTTAGTAATAGTTTTTTTTTATGAAATATCGATAGATCCTTTGCTAATTTGAGTTTATTTGAGCTTAAACATGTAAATATCAATCATACTTATGTATTTGGTTATATATTTGAGATAACTTGGTTAAATATTTTTGTTCTTTGTCATCCTTTATATAAATCTTTAAAAAAAATTATTAATGTGTAAGTCTGATCATTATCCCCTACAAAGATAATATAGACACATCATATTTCAAATAGGATTCAAATCCCACAAGCTATAATTATCGAGAATCAGGACAAGGTTATGTTCAAAGACTAGAGAACCTCTACTTTCATTAGAAGTTCATATGATAAATAAATAGGACAAAGGTAAGTGCATATGCTCAATGTCTTTTCCAAATTAACCAATTCAAAGTGATCCTATGTTCGATCCCTATCAAGTTATGGATTGGTTATGTGGTAATTCAATCAATGTGCTAGGTGTGGTACATGATCTTCCTCATAATCCTAAAAATTATTTGCCATCATTTAGTCCTAATGGAATTATAACTGTTGAGGAACACATTAAGAGTTTCAAATCTATATTAAGAGTGTTGAATTTGATTCATGAATATGTAACATGTAGACTATTTACATTTAATTTTAAAGATATTGCATATGAATTATTTTTAAACCTCCCTAAAAATTATATTACTAGTTGGGTTGATTTTAAAAATGTTTTCATTAACAAATTTGGTAAAATCATTAGTATTTGTGTCTTGTACCATCAATTCACCATAGTGAAAAGGGATGAAAATAATCCCATAAGATCCTTCAATGCTAGGTTGTAGAAGATGTTCAGTAGGACCATAGCTCTTTATAGACATGATGAGACTTTAGCATTGGAAATATATAAATATGTCTTGGATCTTATGACTTATGTGTTTATAAAGAGATATTTTGGACCCATGAACACATTAATTTTAGATTATGCCAAAGTTGTGATCATTAATGACCAGATGCAACCCCAAAGACAACTAACATACTCCATTCTTAATGGCAACCCACACTTACCCATCCTAAATATTATTCCCAATGCCAACCAAAATGTGCCTACCCTAAACAAACCTCCAATCTTAAACCAACTACCTTTGAGACATGCTCATCCTACTCAATACTTGGGATTCTTGAACAAAGTTATCAGTAGATCTCATCCATAGGATCAGAAAGCTTTGATATTTAGAGCTAATTCTAATACTCAAGTTAATAATTTTTAGGCCCTAAAGAATGAGAGTGACACTATCCTTAAGATGGTTCAAAATATTAGCACTGAATTCCTTTAGTTTTAAAAGCAAGTAAGTAATACTAGAGAGAGTTATGGTAGGAATTTCTATTTTCAAAGGTTTAATAGGCCTACTAACAAATTTTATAATGATAGTTAACACAACAACAAGAATAATGAGCCATTTGTTGGAAAGAATGTGCTTGATATAAATCATATTGATGTTGTTTTACCTAACTATCATAGAGTTCATTGCACTTCTAATCATGGGGAAATAGACTATGTTGAATTTTGTAATATTTTTCAAGCTTTCCAATAAGAATTATATACTTTTTAAGTTATCCTTAATAAGGATTGTGATGCAGGTGCATCAGGATCTTCAAGGTCATCTAAATATACTAATTCAACTCTCATGGTGGAGAAATTTGAGTTCCATTTCCAAGAGGATAATGAGCCTGAGGATATTCTAAAATATATTCATGATTTTTAGCAATTTCTAAAGAAGTCTTATCTCTAAGAAACTAAGAGCAGAAACAACCATTGACTACAACTCTTCCAAATAACTCTGAGACCCTTCCTGATACTAACTCAAATAATAATCTAGAACATCCTAAGGGAATTACTTCTAAACCCAATGTTGATACAAATAATTCTTCCAATAGGACTAGGTATAACACAATAAAAGACATGAAAAATATCAATGCTAACATTACCTTACATGAGTTGACATAGATTACTACACAAAGAGATTTGTTGTAGAATCTTTGTCTAAGAAGCTTGGTAAGCCTAAAAAATATGTACATATTAATATTACATTACATAAAATGAAGATGTTCCTCCTTTCCTACTTAGTCAAAATCTTTGGTAAGAATCTACATAATTTTCTATTAAATTTTGGTGCATCTACAAATATTATGCCTAAGGGTATTTATGAATAATTAGGTTTGACTCCAATTAAATATGATATAATTTTAACTCAATTAGATAAATCAAGAGTCAAAGTGATTGGTGAATTATTGAATGTTCACATGTAGATTACCTTAGAGCTGAGGATCTAATAGTTTATTTATATCCAAGTGGTGGACATCCCTAGTGCTTATGGGATGCTATTGATCAGAGACTGGACTAGGATCTTGAATAGATATATCTCAATAGATTGTTCACATATGTGGTTACCTTGGAAGGGAGTCCCTAACCAAATTAGGATAGAAAAGGAGCCTAAAATGAAGCATATGATCACTGAGTATAATAAAATCAATGAGATGGTCAACAAGGTTAACTCATATCTTGGTGTTTACACTCTCGACACCATAAAGGTATATACCTCTAAAACTTCTCATGATTTTCTTGGATTATGGAAACTTTATTTTGATGGTGCTAGATGAAAATTAGGTTTTGGAGTAAGAGTGGTGTTAATCAATCCCAATTGGAAAGAATAATATGCCTCTTACAAACTTTAGTTCTCATGCATAAATAATTTGGTTGAATATGAAGCACCTATTCTTGGGTTATAATTTACAATCAAGCATGAGGCCAAAATAGTACTAGTTTTTGGTGATTTTTAACTAGTGGTTAATCAGGTCAAGAGTAAATATCAATGTAAGTTGTCTTATATCAAGAAGTATAAATTTAGAGTGTGGGAGTCAATTGAATGTTTTGATGCTTTTAACATTGTGTCAATCCCTAGGGAAAAAAACAAGGTTACTGATGAGATTACTTTAATTCTAGGAAACATTATGCCTAATAAAAGTTCCAAGTTATAGAACCTTAAAAATGATTTAATCCCATGTCCCTAAATACCAAATAATATCAACCACTTGTAGGTATTTAGTGATGATCAGTAGATCATAGACGTCTTGACTAGTTCAAGATTATTCGAGGGTCACATTATTGATGAAGTGAATCTCCTTGATAATAAAATTGAAAGAAAACTTGATGACAAGGTAATTCAGTTGAATGATAATAATATCTCAAAAGGCATGATATCCTTAGAGATACTCTTTAATTCTGACAAACTAACTGAGGCCACTAATATTCCCAAAGTAGGAAGGATTATAATGCAACTGATCTTGGATTACAAGGTCAACCTTAGCTATTTAATATTGGTACAACCTATAAAAGCATTGAGTCCAGAAGAGCCAAATAAATTTTGACCAAGTATAAATAAATCATAGCATGATCTTATGATGACCTAAATATCTTTGATCCAAAGGTCATAACTCATACCATACCTTTAAAAGAAAACTAAAAACCTTTCAGACAAAAGTAGAGGCCTATCAACCCAATCTTAAAACCAATAATATTTAAAGAGGTCAATAATGTCTTAGATGCCAATATCATGTTTCCAATTAGCATTTCACTTGGGTTGCTAATCTAGTCCCAGTCAAGAAGAAAAATGGTGATATCAAATTATGCATTGATTTTAGGAATCTAAATAAAGCATATGAGAAATATATTTACCTTTACCTTCACTTGACCAAGTAATACAATTTTTTTCTGGTTCTACCATGATGTCCTTTCTTGATGGTTTTTTAAGTTATAACTAGGTGCTAGTAAACCAAGAAGACAAGATGAAGACTATTTTTACTACCAAGTGGGGCACATTTGCCTACAAGAGAATGCTTTTTAGACTTGTAAATGCAAGATCCAATTTTCAAAGGGATATGGATCATGATTTTAAAATTATTGTAGGTAAGTTCATTATCATATATATGGATGATTTAACTATCTTTTCTAAAAATAGGGAGGATCATATTATTAACCTACAATAGGTATTTGAAAGATGTAGAAGGTATGGGGTTTCTCTCAACCCAAAGAAAAGTATCTTCTATGTTATTGGGGGAAAATTATTAGGAAATTTTATCACTAAGGAGGGAATCTATATAGAACTCGATATAGTAAATGAAATATATAATATAGACACCCCTAATAGTAAGAAGGAATAGAAGTCATTCTTTGGTAAAATAAATTTTATAAGAAATTTTATTTCTAGTTTTGCAAAAATAGTAAAACCTTTTAATGACATGTTGAATAATGAGGATAATATTTCTTTGAATAAAGAGATAAAGAAGGATTTCAAGGACATCAAAGAGGCAATTAGATAAGCCCCTATACTAATAAGTCTAGACTTCACCAAAGATTTTTATCTTTACTCCTTTGCTTTAGACCATATAATAGATGTAGTTATAACTCATAAAATGAATGGATGTGACCATCCAATAGATTTTATGATCACTAACCTTAAAAATGATGAGTTAAGCTACTCTTTGATTGACAAAAAAGCTTATGCTTTGGTCAAGGCAATAAAAATGTTTAGGCATTATATCCTTAGGAATAAGGTTCATGCCATTCTATTTGATCTAGCCATTAAGCTCATGTTAAATTAAAATGTACTAGGAGAAATGAGAGGTAAGTAGATTTTTGTGATCTAATAGTGTGACATTCATATGAAGATCACAAAATTGGTAAGGTTCCAGGGTTTAAACCAATTAATTGCCAATAATAACCCCAAGATAAGTGTTATGTAGGTAGAACAACAAAGTTTTAAACCTAATGATTGGTATGATCCCATTATCCATTGACTAATCAATGGTTATGCCATAAAAGGTTAAGTAAAGAACAAAGAAGAGATCTAAGGCTCAAGGAAGCTCAATTAATTAACAATAATGGAGTGTTGTATAGGAATAATTTTGAATGCATTTACTTTATATGTGTCTCTAAGAGTGAAGCAGTTGAGATCATGAACATCTTTCATGAAAAAAATGGGAAGTGGACATCCATCCATAAGTATTAAAACATAAAAAATATTAAGGTCTAGTTATTTCTAGCCTAAAATCTTCAAGGATGCTCATAGACATGTGAGAGAGTGCCACCCATGCTAAGTCTTCAACACCAAGGAGCCTAAGGCATCCATGCTACTAAAACTAGTAATGATTGATAAAGCCTTTGCCTAATGGGGGATGGATTTTTTGGGGGTCATTAACCCCAATTACTATGATGGTCATAAGTACATTATAAATACTACCAACTACTACACCAGATGGATTGAACTTGTGATGACATAGGGTCCACTCCAAAGGCTATCAAACTTAGAGTGTTTTCTTAGTTTTGCACAGTCCTCATCCCATTTGAGGATTATGTCACCTTGTTGAAAATTATTCGATGAAGCTCTTTTATCAAAATTTATCTTGACTTGATACTATTTATACCAAATATTATGAATTAAATCATCCCTTATTTCCTCTAATTCTCTTAGTTCATTCATTCTAACCTCCATTGAATCACTTTCTAGAAGCTCTAGTTGGTGTGCAAGCTCCAAAGTTGGAAGCTCTAATGAAATTGGTATCCTCAATTCTCTTACATAGAATAAGAGATAAGGTGAGATACCAATGGAATTCTTTGGGTTGATCCTATCAACCCATAAATTATTCTTCATCTTTGTATGCCAAGACCTTTAATTATATTGCAGTGTTCTTTTGATGATCTATATTAGATTCTTGTTATTGGACTCAGCTAGTCCATTACCATATGGTTAATAATTTGATGAAGATTTTAGATATATACCTTCCTCAATATCCCACTCACATACCTTTTTAATGCTAAATGACAAATCACTATTTGATATTATAATGGAAGATGATCCAAAATGGGTTATTAAGCTCTCATAGAACTCAAGTATAGAGTTTTCATTTACTTCCTTCAAGGGAACTACTTCCACCCACCCAGTGAAGTATTCTATAACTATCAAGGCCCACTTATGTCAAACACTAGATGGAGGATAAATAATTCCAATCAATTCTAAACCCCATTACATGAAAGGTTGTTGAACTTGAATAGGCTTTAGTGGTATAGAAACTAGTTTTTATTTCCCTATAAACATTACATATTTTAAACACTTCCTAACACAAGAATGTGCATCTCTAAATAAATTGGGCCAAATTTAACCAACTCTAATGATTTTTTTATTTGTGGTCCTGGTTGAAAAATGGTTTCCTTGAGGATTATCATGAAATTACATGAAAAACCTATCCAATTGGTTAATTTCAATACATCTTAAGAGCATACCTCCAATGTTTTTTTTTAACAACACTCCATCAATCAGGATGTATGGCACTAATTGCATCTTGAAGTGTCTTCTTTTTGATGTATTGAAACCCATTAGACACTCTCTTATTTTGAGAAATATAAAAATATATTATATCTAGCTAGATGGAAGAGTAGATTCATCTCCCTGTTGAGTGTCTTGAATTACCAAAACTATCTCCTTTTATTCTCTCACATCTTCTACAAGATGTTCACACAATCCCTTACCTTATAATAGCTTTGTTGTCTTAACTTCAATGCCATACTCTATACACTTATTGACCCATCCATCTCTCTTTTTGTTTAAGTCTTTATTGAGGATAAAATCCTTCACACTTGGATGAGCCACCATTAGTATAATCTTATTGCTTAAAACTAGATGTTTGAATTTCTTCAAACTTCTTACAATAGTAAGTACATGTTCTTAAAAAAAATATATATCTTTCTTCATAACCTTAAAAATTTTGGTTGAATAAAATAATAGGTTGCTCCATACCTTCATCATTCTACTATATAAGCATATCTGAAATTACATCCAATGTAGAGAAGGCATATAAATATAACTCCATATTAAAATATAGATTTATAAGTGTGGGGTCATGAGATATGGCCTCCTTAATGGCCTCAAATATTCTCTTACTTTACCTTGTCCATGTGAACTCTTTTCCTTTTCCCAACATGTGAGTAGAGGCTTGACCATCTTTACAAAGCTTAGAATGAACCTCCTAATGAAGTTGATCTTGCCCAAGAAACTCTACAATACTTTATTATGTTTAGGCAGTGATAGATCAAGGATTGATTCTATCCTCTTTTTATCAATGGAAAGGCCATATTTGAACACCACATCTCTAATAAGTCTTCCTTCATACACTGAAAAAATACATTTATTTGGATTTTGATAAACTCCAAATTGTCTACATCTATCAAAAATATCTCTTAAGTGAATTAGATGATCATTATGATTCTTTAAAAAAATGGTATATCCTCAATATAAACTAAAACTATATCATTCAAAAGACCATGAAAAATAACATCCATTTCTCTTTGGAAGGTGGCTCCAACATTGGAGAGTCCAAAGGGTATTTTATAATATGCATAGGTATCCCATTTTGTAATGAAGGTAATCTTATGCCTATCTTCCTCTTTGACCATGATCTGATTATAGCTAGAATAGTCATCAAGAAATGAGAACCTTTTAGAACATACCACCTTTTGTAGAATTTGATCTTTAGAGGGCAGTGAGTAATGATCCCTTAGGGACACCTTATTGAGGTCCCTAAATTCAACACATAAATGAATCTCTCCATTTTTTCCTCACTAGCACAAGTTTTTCCACATAAGAGGAATTATTAATTGGAAATATTATCTTGGATTCAATCAATTTAAAGAGCTTTCTTCTCATGTCTAGGACTGACATGCCTTTATTTTTGCCTGACTAGTTTGGCATTGCCTTATAATTCAATGGTGTGTTGTGCATGTTTGGGATCAAAGCCTTTCATATATTTATACTCTTAAGAAAATATATCAAAAAATTCCTAGCATAAAGCAACAATTGTATCTATTTCCTCTATTGTATTGACCTTTCCTAGCTTCAACAACTTACCCTTGAAGATCTCTATCTTTTCATAGTGTTCTTCTCTAGTTTAGATGCATGATTTCCCTTTTATTAAATGGTCATATTCATTTAAGATAATTTATAATGTCATAAGCCCTGTAGGTAACTTATTAGACCTCAGTTTTACTATTTGACCATCATATCGATTATGCAATTTGTCTTGATTTTTATGGCAAAATTTTACCTCTTGCATTAGAAAACATATGATTTGATCATAATTGTCAAAGACTTGATAAATAACCTCATTATTAGGTACAACTAGTCTGCATATAATCATGACCTTATCTTGGCTTTCGTTTCCTTTGACTCCTTTTTCTATATCATATTGGGCACCAATGGTAGCAAGCCTATCTACATGTTGGTTTGCTTCTCTTGGTATAGACTGGATATTAAATGTCAATAAATCCTCCATGAGGTCCCATACATAATGCTTATAGGATTTAAAATGATTATTCTTAACTACACTTTGGCCTTTTTTTTGCACTACAAGTTCACTATCACCCTTGACTTTGAGGAGCTAGATACCTTTTTTTCTTGCTTCTTGAAAACCATGAAAAAGAGCTTCATATTTAGTTGTATTTGAGGTGTAACTAAATTAGAGTCTTGTAGTAGAATGATACTTTTGACCTAAGGGTGAAATTTTCATGGCTCCCACTCCACTTCCATTCTTTTATCTTGATCCATCAAAGAAAAAATTCCATATACCATCCTCTTCCTGAGGGATGTTAGTCAAGAAAGGTATTGCAACACCCTCCTCATGCATGCAGTACACTCCTAAGCCTACCTCTTCAATGTTTCTATATGGATCAAATCCATGACTCTCAATTTATAATTCATATAAGTATAGATATAATATTCCTTCAAGATTATCATAAGGTTCTTATTCATTGACCTCTTCAACCTCTTCAAATATGGCATAGTTGGTATATG
Organism: Torreya grandis; assembly: GCA_037957365.1. Taxonomy (NCBI): domain Eukaryota; kingdom Viridiplantae; phylum Streptophyta; class Pinopsida; order Cupressales; family Taxaceae; genus Torreya; species Torreya grandis. Next base: position 265,656 of record JARHVA010005286.1, on the reverse strand, counting down.
CACAATTAGGAATGTAGGGTCCTAGGTGGAACCTAGAGATAGGCTTAGATATTATGGTGACTTTGGTTTCATATTTGGTTTTAAAAACCATATATGATCAATCAGATGACAAATATCCCCCAATATTAGAATTAAATTCCCTAGACATAAGGCAAGCTATGGGGGTAGGTCTACCACTATTACATCTTGATTAATGACAAAATTTAGATAAGTAGCTAATGTAATCTATATATATTTCAAGATGCCTAATATATTAGTAAGGGATCCATCTAATTGGAGAACACCCTTTTTATTAGGTACATATTTGAGCACAATCTTATTTTCTACGTATTTAGGCATCAAAGAGGTTGAAGCACCTGAGCCTATCATGTAATTATGTACTAAACAATCCCCTATGATGATTGATAGATAAAATGGGGCAGGCTTAAAAACCTCAGAATGGTGAAAAACATTTTGAGATTTAATTTTTCTTATAACTTGATTGGGAACTTAGATAGGGGATTGGTTAGGCTAACTATTATTGATGAAAATAGTGTTCACTTTATCATCTACCTTTTCCACATGAGAAATTTTAGAGATATCTTGATGGAGAATCTCCTTTTTCCCTAGGATAGATAGAGCATCATACATGGACGTAGTTACATTATCCTTCCTTAAATGATCCATGATTTCAGAGATAATATTACTACCTTTAGACTGACACTTAGAAGTAGAAGTGTCACTTGGCATTTGAATAACATGAGGAACAAAGGGGGACTTCTATTTATATCCGTGAGGTTGGGACACTTGTTGATTTTCAAGAACATTAGTAGCCACATCCAAAGGAGTAAGTTTCTAACTATTCTATGGAGATGATGAAGAAATCTTTGATTGCCCCAAGTTGTCCTCCAACATCCTCTTCTTATCCCTTGTTTGAGTTGTAACTAGTTCATTTTTCCTCTATCAAGCTTATCCCATATTAGTTACTACATGCTCAAATACATATTCCCCTTCTTTAAACTTTATGCATGTGGTATTAGCTAGTGCTCTACCCATGTTTCCTTAGTTTTGGCTTTGAGCTTTTGATAATAACATGGTAGGAATGTTGTCTTGACTCATTTAGGGGGCTTGTGGTGGAGGAGGAATCATATCATGACTTGGAATGAAGGATCATGTTTCAAACTAGGGTCTTGATACATGTCTCTAATAGTAGCCATCACCATCTCATTAGACTATCCCTTTGAATACCATTGACCTTCCTAAACATAGTTATTCTGAGTTAGAACAACAACTCTAGAATTACTTGACTTGACCTACAATTGTATTGCTTTAACTGAGGATTCTACCCTTGTCCTTACTAATTAGATGATAGATGGACTATTGTAATATAAATTATGATTTTTATTTTGATATGGCTTATATGGTGGAACTTTTTCCCTCTCCATTACAACCAACTTATTGTTCTAGGATTTGAGAAGACTCTCTATCTTCCCTAGTCTGTGAGTTTACTCACCTTCTATTTGATAAAATTTTGTTGAATTTGGAACTAGAGCAATAGTTGTGGTAGGATAATGTATCTCTAGAAAGAGAGGCATTGGTGGCCTTGGAGCCAACTTGCCTACTTGTATAAGGCAATTTTAAGTCTTAATTGCTACTTCAAAATCTCTAGGTATAGTATTTCCTCCCATAGATTGAATAATTAAAGCTACATCTAAATTGATACTTCAAAATATATAGGTATAGTATTTACTCCCATGGATTGAATCATTACAGCTACATCTAAATTGAGAGCCTTCAAATAGTATAGAAAATGATAGTTGGGCACATGATTAATCACTGTAATAATTTTATCCTAGGTCTTCTAGAATCTATAGTTGAAATCCACCATGAATTCATGATTGAATATCTTGATTGTTATAAGTTGTTCCATAAGTGAAAAATGATCGCTTGTGTCCTCAAAGTGCTTTTCCAAGACCTCTCTAAACTCATCCTAGCTAATAATTTATATAGGGGCCAATCCTCTATAACATTAAAACGCTTTCCCTTTGAAAGAAGTTTCTAACAACCTCATTGCTACATTTTCTTGAGTCATGTGATGCACTAAATAAAGGTTAGGATATATGCAATATGGTATATAAGAGTGACTAGATTTTATCCTGTATAATAGGTAAGAACCTTCAAAGCTGAGATGGGAATTTCATCCCATTGAGTAAGATTTAGATAACTACCACCACTAAATGGCATAAAGGTTTACCTTCTAGGAACATCCATCTAATGTATGGGGTTTATAATAATGTTTAGCTGAACAATATTGTCTTGAATGAGAGGATTTTGGGAAACAATAGGGGGAACAACAGAGGTAAATGTAGGTTTTGACTGAGAGGCATTTTTTTTCTTTGCTAATTGGAAAAGTATCTCAAAAAATTTTGTCTCCTTCCCTTTTGTAGAGGATCTTGTGATAACTTTGGGGGGAATGAAAACTATGCAAATCTAGAAATGAAACTCTAAAATTTGATACTATACTTTAGATATGCAAATAGAAGGTCCCACTAGGCATGTTATAACTATTAGAAATCTAAATACCACCCTAATAGGGGTCATATTCATTCAAGTCTAACCCATATCTAGACTAACATGGGAATGGTCTAAGGTTATGGGATGCCTATAATTAGACCAAACCTCTAGGATTTTTTATGAGGCTAGATCCTCAGATTTTATAATTTGGACCTTTGCTTCTAAAACTTAACAATTGGTTGGGGTGAAAAAAATCATGAAATTTCATAAAGTAAAACCTATTCTAATATGTGGTGATGTACTAGGAATTTATCAAATCCACTCTTAAGCTTGGACTCCTTAACACACTAATGCACATTGAAAGAAACTAATGCAATGCTTGATATAGTTTCTATGTAAAAATATTTCATATAGAGGTATGTTTGATACCCTCATACTAGAGAGCAATGAAAATAAGGTCTGGTTAAAGACACTTAAATTCAACTATCCACTATATCTTTAAGAGATCAATGCTAAGACACATTATATGACCTATAAAGAAAGTTTCTAGTAATTAGGCTGAGTTTAAAAATACAAAAGGAAGATAAAATAACATTCTCATATTAAACAAACACTAAATATAGATTAACAATGACTATAGAAATATTCTATTCACTACTCCAAGAGGTATCAAATACAATTATGGTAGAGTCTAGTCATACTATCCTCAGGGATATAAAGAAATACCTTGAAGGCTATATTTATAGAAGGAAGGAAGCAAGAGAGGGATTTTTTGAAATAAAAAATGGAATCAAATTAGCTCAAACTATTTGAAAGGTTATTACAACTACCTCCACAAATCAAGATCACTCAAACCCTTCTTGATTGATCTAGGTCACTCTAGTGCATTGCATCATTACATTATTCTCTCTATGATGATCCATGGTGGCTAAAATGGTAGGATTAATATATATTTTTTTTGACTTTTTCTTGATGCAAAACCACTCATGACGAGTTTATTGATGTGTGCCAAAGTGGAGAGAGGAATCACTTTCATGTAGTTATCTTTAGTGACAAAGATATTAAAGTGTGTCCACCTTCATTTTTTATACCATCTGCCACTTGTTACTCATTATGAGAGCTAGATCCTCATACTTTGAAACTAATAGAGTTTCACCATTTGATCCTAAAATATCCACTCCTGGCCCCATCTAGATCATGCTTGAGCTTGGTTCCATTCATGCTTGCTTTCCTAGGTCAAAAACCAACCCTCTGACCTCTATCTATGTCATTTAGGCTCACCTTATTTTGATTAGCTATCAAAATCTCACTTGTATCATTTACTCCTTGAGTTGTCTCTCTTTGTTTATCTTCTTGATGTGATTGAATATGATCCATAGATCCTTTGCCATGATTTACATGTTTGCACCACTTGTCAATCATGCTTTTATACTAAGGTCTCACTAAATCTTTGACTTGCTCACATGTCATTGATCTTGAATCCATGATTGAATTCATTCCATTGTTCTGACTAGGCCCACTATCCTATCTTTACCCACTCACCATTAGAGTTGATTTTAGCACACAAGATTTAGTCATTCATCAAGCTCGCACTCAGTCGAGGACCCATTTGATGATATTTGAATGTAAATAGCTATTTCATGAGCTTGGATTTTAATGTATACATGAATGTAATTAGATTTTCAAATCCAAATATCTACTTGTAGGGGTCCAAACTTGATGTTTACATACCTGTCACCTTGTTGGATCAATTTTATCAAAACAAATTAGCTGAAGTAATTATGTCTTTGGGGAGATTATTTCAGAATAATTTCCCCAAAATAATTTGCTTATGTTTTTCTTGGAATTTCTCATGGGGCAATTTTTCTCAAGCCTTTTGTATCAAACAATTTTTTTGACTAAAATGACTTTGACCTTTGAATAGGATACTTTAGTTTCTAACATTTTCCCTGAAATAATTTATTTGCCTTTACCTTGAACAATTTCTTGTAGACGAAATGTCTAAAATAAATCATGTCTTCAGGATCTTAGTTTTAGACAAAATTTTGAAATAAATCTTCCTAAATTATTCCAAATAATTTTCTCAAAGGAATTATGTCTTTAGAATTTCCCTTCAACCCTTTTGAGATATCCCTTTAGAACTATAAAAAGTGTCCTTTGGATATCTTGTCTTGATCACTTTATTAAAATAAAATGACCCTTTAGGGTAAATTATTTAGACATTTTGGAAAATAAAATTACCCTTTAGAAAAAAAAATTGGGATAATTTTTATAAAAAGGACCCTTCAAGAAAAATCATCAAGACACCTTGTTGAGAAAAATATCCTTCAAGATTTTTGAAGAGAATACTTGCCCTAGAAATTACCCCTTTGGGATTTCTATTTTGGACCAAATTATCTAAAATATACCCTTTGGAACTTTTTAAAATGACTTTCCTCAAATAAATAACCCTTTTGGAGAATCATTTTAGACAAAATATCCAAAACAATTCCTAACACATAGCCAAAAACCCTGAAATAAAACTCCTAAAAGAATTCCAAAACTTAGCCAAATAAAGTGGGACAAAACTCCTAAAATAATTAATCCTTAAACTTTTTTTTTGGGATTTGTGGCGGAACACTTTTTCCAAAGTAATTTTCAATGCTACACTTGGCCAAAAGTTGAAAAGGTGTAAACTAGGCTTTTTATGGACATATTACTAGAACTATTCAACACTATGAAAACCTACTTAGATCCCTCCACTTGAAATTTTGATCCTAATTCTAAGTCACTTAATCCACATAAACAATTTGGACCCTTCTCATTAATTCAAACCAATAATAAGTTGGTATGTGGGCCAAAATGGCCAACATGACCTTGGCGAGCCTATTGAACTAGTGTTGCATAAATTAGTTATGGCCAATATGATTAGTTGGCCAATTCCTAAACACTATCCTGAGGGTATACCATATCTTGATTAGTAAAAATATCATAATTTATGTGAATACCATCATGTTCATGGATATCCTATATGTCATTGTGTGCATTTGAATCACCTTATTGAAAATATGTTTAAAAATAGAGAGGTCCATTTAGATAATAGAGAATCCACTTCCAATCAAAATATGTGTATCTACCAAAATCCTTTTCCATATCATAACAATGCCAATAAACAATAACAACAATGAAGACCACAACAACAAAAATAACATTAATATTATCAGTAACAACCACAACAACATCAATAAATCATTAGCACCAACAATAATGTCAACCACCAAATGGAAGGAACTAAGGCCAAAATGACCCCAATAACTAAAAGATTTACTATGTAGTTGCACATTATTACAATAAAGTTGTAAGTCATATTATGGGAGGTCATGTTTATACTATTACCATCAATCCTAAACTGAATACCAATAGACCAGGACTATTCCCTAATAATGCCAATCAACCTACCTATGCTAGTAATCCTTTCTTAACCTATGACCATAGCTAATTGAAACAATAACCAAGTATTACCATTTTATGATGCTATGTTGATAACTCTTCATTTCCCCATGATTGCATCCAAGCACACCAATAATCAAGGATTATCTTCTCTATCCCATCTTTATCATTTTCTAGTTCTGATAGTCATATTTCCAATTTAGATTATGTAATCATAACTTAGTGGTCTAAAATCACCATTCCAAGCCCATAACCTCCTACCAATGAGCCAATCTAACCCACTATGTTAGTTAAGAACAAGCCAATTACCATTGTTAAGGAAAAGACATATGATATTATGGAACAACTCTAAAAGACACCTACACAAATATCCATTTTGGATTTATTACGTACATCTATCATATAAAATAATATCCTTATAGAACTCCTAGGCCAATCTTAAATGCCAAATGACATTATTCTAGAAAAATTCTAAGCTTTGGTTGGACATTTAACCCTAGGCCAACAATTAACCTTTGACCAAAGTGATAAGTCATCATTTGACCCTCTCCATAATAACCCATTATACATTACAGTTGTCATCATGCAGCACAAAGTTAAACATGTCCTCATAGAAAGTAGATCGAGCTTGAATATTGTGTCTATGAATCTAATCAAGAATCTAAGATATACAACAATTGAACTTCAATCAGAAACTATTACTATCAAGGCCTATGACCATGAAGAATGGAAATCAAAATGAACCATAAGTTTGCTAGTGATTATTGGGCCTTTGGCCCATGATACACTTTGCCATGTGTTAGACTTAGATTTGTAATATAATTTGATTTTAGAATGACCATTGATATGTGAAATTTATGAAATCAATTCAACATTTCATCAGTGTATCAAGTTTCCTCACTAAAGGATTGAGGTAACTATCTATGGGGATTTACAAACATATGAACATTGCAAGCATTTGGAGGTTGAATATGAAAGTTACAATTACCATTTTGGTTTAGACCCAATACCCAAAAAGGACAAAGGAAAATAGATACTTGTTGAATTGGTAAAATCCAATTATATAGACCCTAGTAGCCTTGCCTCATATTCACATACACCTCCTATTGAAATGTCTAATCATTTTAGATAATAGTCCAAGAGAGTATTTTACTGATGACACATTCCATATTTCCAAGCTTCCATAGAATTAAAATACTTATGGAATTTCTAAAGTTAAGACAAATTGCATGGAATGGAAACATAAGGGAAATGTCAAGCTTCATAGCCTAACACCTATTATTTTCACACCTATGACTCACTAAGAAAAAAAACCACTTTCCAATTATGATTCTTGGTTATATAATTACAAGTTGGTTGATTACTACCAAAGTGAAAAATATCCCATCCCTAATAGGATCATGGCTAACCAAGTATATAAGGGTGGAGGACTGGGGGGAATTATTAGGGTAATCTTGAGCCCATTTATACGACCAAATATAAAGGAACTTATGGTCTCCCTTTAAACCATCTAGGGATTACCCCACATATCTTATTCATGTTCCAATGCCAATGACTAGCAATGATAATGTTGGTAGTGAAGCTGAGTCTAATCATAGAATATACAAAGGCTTTGCATTACCAACTTATTTGACCCATATACCATTTGCATTGTTATGCTAGTAATTCAACATTCCCTGCTTCCCCTTTATCATCCTAAACTTATATACTAGGACAAATAAGAATCCACAATACCTTTAGATGAGTTTGAGAATGATGAGGCCTTTTTTTAATTTTTTAAGACTAAGACATAATGTTCTATTGGGAGACCACAAATAAGGGTTCTCTTTAAAACTAGATCCTATAGCCTATTTTGTAGAGTAGGTAAACACCCTTAGCTAAAAATAAAATAATAAAATATTAAGGTCCCAAAGTGAAAACTTCTTTGAGGTACTTTTGGACTAGGATAAAAGTAAAGAGAAAGACCAGTCCCTTGGTGAAAACCTATGTTAAGTTAATTGGATGGGGTTATTATCCTTTACTTGAATGAAGCTCATGAGACCACCAATAGTGAACTTAATTTTAGTTCTAAGCTTAGTACATAATAAAATCATGCCTTTGATCAAATTATCTGAGAATGTCCTACAATATTTTTTACATGGCCATTGTTGTTATTAGGATATTTAGATTCATCTTGTTTAAGAGGTCTTGAAGAACTATTCTGACTATAAAACTTTGCCATTACAGTCTAATTCACATCCTTACCCACTATTCTAGATGATGACTCAACTCTCCTAGTAAAATATAATATGAAATTTAACATTGGGACTCTAAAGGACCTAAAGTGGATCAAACTAGGGGCATCCTCACTTAGGAGCAACATGAAGTTTTTATAGCCCTTTTGAGGGAGTTTGTTAACATTTTTGCATGGGATTATTTAGACATTCAAGGTTTGGACCCTACCTTAATTTTACACCATCTTATTGCATATCTAGATTCCAAACCCATGAATTTGAAATTGTTTAAAATGTATCTTTATATTGTTGTGTTAGTTAAGAAAGAGTTGGAAAAACTCTTGGAAGCGAGATGCATCAAATTGATTGACTATTCAGAGTGGATCTCAAACATTGTACCTATCGATAAAAATCCATAAGTAATTATAGTGTGAAATGATTTTAGAGACATAAATAAGACCTATCCCAAGGATGACTTTCCTCTTCCAAATATCAACATGATTATTGCCTCCATAGTTGGGTGTGAAATGTTTCCCATTATAGATGTCTTTTCAGGATATAATTAGATAAGGATCATGTTAGAGGACCAACACAAGATAGCATCTACTACTCATATTTCATTTAACCTCATGAATTATGGGGCTACATACCATAGAGATATGATCATTATATTTCATGACATGATACATGATATTGTTGAAGACTATCTTGATAACATACTAGGTAAATCTAAGACCCATGTCAATTATGTAATCATATTACATAGGATATTCAAAATACTCCATGAGTATAAGATTTGAATTGTTCCCAAGAAGTGTGGATTTAGTGTCACTTCAGGCTAATTGTTAGGCTTTATTGTCTCTCACTGAGGTATTAAATTTGATCCTACCAAGGTACAATCCATTATTAATATGCTACCACCTTATACTTTAAATCAAGTCCATAGTTTACAAGGCAAAATTTAATCTATCAAATGCTTCATTTCATAGTTGGTGGATAAATTCCATCCATTCACTCATTTATTGAAGAAAGGTGTTACATTTATTTGGGATGAATAGTGTTATAAATCCTTTGAACACTTGAAGGAATACCTTTTCAATCCACATGTTCTATTACCACCAATGCTAGAAAGGCCATTCCTACTATACCTATCTACCATTGACAATACACTAGGGACATTTTTAGCTCAACATGATGAAAATAAGAAAGAACATGATGTTTATTAACTAATCCATACATTGGTAGTGTATGAACATAATTATACACCAATAGAAAAGGTTTGCTTAACTATGGTCTTTGCATCCCATAAATTACATCATTACATGTTTAATAATAACATCATAGTCATTGCCAAAGTATATCCATTCAATTATATACTATCCAAAATATATTTATAAGGTCACATGAGAAAATGGATCATGCTTCTAATTGAATTTAAGATTGAGTATGTTAATCAAAAGGCCATAAATAGACAAGTACTTATAGATTAGCTTACTAAAGCTCCCCTTTTAGACACTCAACCACTCACTTTTGCATCCCTAGATGACTCCATCATGACCATTATATAAACACCTCTTGAATAAAATCACTAGAAGCTATATTTTTATGGGTCATTCACATCTCATGGCTCAGGGAAAGGCCTACTATTTATTTCACCATAAGGGGATCTCATTCCAAAATCATTTTGTATCATCTTCATTTTTACTAATAAAATTTCTAAATATGAATCACTTGTTGTAGGGATTCATCAATTAGTAAAATGTAACATTCATCATCTCATGGTTCATGGTAATTCTCATCTAATCATCAATTAGGTTACAAACTAGATTCAAACCAAAGATGATAAGTTGGTACCATACAAGGCCATGGTGGACATTCTCAAGCATTAAATTTCCCATATTTAGTTTAAACACATGCATAGGGCCAGTAACAAGATAGTAGATGTTATGGCTACCATTTATTATTTGATCCACAACACAAACAAGACAAAATACTATCATTTCCTCATTGAACATCTTCTAGAACCTACTCATGAAACTTCAACCATTGCAATGATCTATAATATTGTTAGTCCCAATTATATTTGGTACTTAACTAATATAACTACCTTCATGACCCTATCCTCCCACTAGACCTTTTATGAAAAAAAAGACTTTACATACCAAACCTCTTGATATACCCTGCTTGGCCCAGCCCTTTACCATAATAATTTTTTATGGAAATTCAATTCATTATTTAAATTTGGAAAAAGCCACATCAACATTAATGGAAGTTGATGAAGGAGTTTGTGGATCCCACACCAATAAGATAGTCCTTGACAAAAATCTCCTACGTACTAATTATTATTGGGCAACTATTAAAGTAGATACAATTGTTTATGTGAAAATATGTAATAAATTTTAGAGGCATGCCAATTTTATTCATGCTCTGGATAGAACACTCAAACCAATGCTTATACCATGGCCATTTTCAACATGGGGACTCAATTTTATTGGGAAGATTAACCCTACCTCCTTAGATGGACATAAACACATCCTTACCACCTCTAAGTATTTCACTAAGTGGGTTGAAGTTATACCCCTCACATGATTGGAAAACAAATTTCCAAAAGCATCTTCAACCATCTCATCTACTATTATGGTATCCCATTTAACATTATATCTAATAATGGTGGATTACTTAAAAACATGTCAAATCACTCTATGCCAAGTTCAACATCACCCAACACTTTTCCACTACATATTACCCACAAGGTAATGAGTAAAGGCATATAACAAGACCATTTTTAATATTCTTAAAAATATTATCAATGATGTTGGTCACAATTAACACTTACATATTTTATGTCCCTTTGGGCTTATCATACTCCCATAAGATCCACACCATATTCCTTTATCTATGGCTCTAAGGCCATCCTTCCCATTGAGGTTTAGTTGACTTCACTAGATATCTCATTGAAGCACATCCTGGATGATGAGGATTATAGATTCACTTGTCTATAAGAGCTAGAATTACTAGATGAAAAATGCATGGCCATTGTAAACAACCTTCAAGCATATCAAAACCACCTACATGGTTAGTGTAACTAGTGAGTCAAAAATAGAGATTTTGAGCTTGGTGATCTTTTCCTCAAATAAAAGTAGAACACCATGGCCAAAAAAAACAATAAAGTCAAATTCAAGCCTAATTGGATAGGCCTTTATGTCATTATTGCTAATTATGGATCTGGAGCTTATAGGTTAACTACTCTAGAAGGAGATGAACTTGATGAGCCCATGAACATAAGACATCTCAATAATTATTTCTCTTGAGAGAACCAATGTATTTTTTATTAATATCATTTACATTATACTTTAATATCATCTTTTTTGTATCATACCATATATAATTTCTTTCTATTAAAGGGAATGTTCACCAACCTTATTTGTCACCCTCTCCCTCAAAGGGGCATCTAGGGATCATCCATCACCTTCTGGGGTATTATGAATTAATGAATATTTCATTATTTGAGAATATGTTACTATGCCTACATCTTTAAATAACTTTATAAATAGGGGAAAACTATAGACACCCCATTTTGGGCACAAATGGCTTCCAACTAGACTTCAAATTGATCTCTACCAAACAATGCAAATTAAGCCTAAGAATCATTTAATGTCTCAATTTCACTTCCACATCAAACATTATTGCTCAAAATCATGTTGATGAATCCCTATTTGGTGTATTATTAGGTACACAATGGTAACCTCTCATAGATTCATCTCCAATCAACTTGCGACTTAGAAAATTGACAATTTAGCCATTTGACCCATTAAAAAAGAAACTTAAACAATTTCTAAAGTGAAATAATGCTAAGTAGAATGAATTAACTAAGCAAACCAAATTAAATGCTTAAGTGAAATTTCCATGTGTAATTAGTGCAAATAAATTTTGTAAAAAATAAATTTAAATAAAAATGAGGTCATGATGATATCATAATCATTAAAGTTAAGTAATTTAAAATATCTTCCCTAAATCCTTAAATAAATAAATGGAGAGCCATGCTTAATAAATGGGATCTCTATCCCAAATATTAATTTCTTTTCTCCTACTTAATTCAACTAGGGTTAGTTTGAATTCAACTATAGTTAAATCTAACCTAACTACACTTGGGTAAGAGTTAGTTTGGAAGGCTATAAATACAAGGTCTCACCCATTTTGTAACAATATTATTTTTTGTAAAATTATTATGCTAAAATACCTTTAAGAATCTCCTTTGGTATAGTGTAATCATGCCCATTTGTTAAGCCAAATCTAAAGCCAAGCCTAAAATTACCAAGGTGATAAGGAAAGATGATGTAAGGAGCACCACTACCAAATAATATTTTATCACACAATTGAGCACATAAATTTATGGCCAACATACAACTCTTGCTCTCAAGGAAGGTATATATTGTTTGTTTTGTCTTATTTTGGTAGTTACTTGTATTGTTCTCTTTCCCCTTGAGTTTTTAGGTTAGAGGTGTAAGTCTTGTTAGTATGTTTTTGTTTGATTTTGATCATACTAACACAATAATAATATCCCTTTTTGGATTCATATTGATTGCATAACCAATGGGACATTTTTATTATGTTGATAACTATAACCACCTTTGGGTAAATCATTATCTTCACCTTACTATGTCAATTATTATAACCACTTTTGGGTAAATCATCATTTTTATCTTCCCTACTGGGATATCTTATTGTGCCACTAATTATAACCACCTTTGAGTAAATCAATATTTCCACCCTTTTTACCTATAGGTCACATCATTCACTTATTTTTGAGGGAACATTCATCACCCTTATTTTTCACCCACTCCCTCAATGGGGGAATCTAAGGCTCATCCATCACCTTCTATGGAATTATCTAAGGCATTAATGACCTTTTCATTCTTTTAGAATATGTTATTACACATCTGTCTTGTAATTCCTTCCCAAATAAGGGCAAACTATAGACACCTCATTTTGGTCACAACTATGTTCGAACTAAAATTCAGATTAATTTCTACCAAATAATGTAAATTTATCATAAAAATCATTGAATGTTTCAATTTCACCCACACATTAGATATTAGTGATCATAATTGTGTTGAGGCATCCCTATATGGGGTATTTTCCTATACGTAATGGTAACCTCTCATGGATTTATCTCTAGTCAACTTGCACCTAGAAAATTGATAGTTTGGCCTTTGGACCCATTCAGTGGGGCACTTAAATAATTCCTAAAGTACAATAATCATAATCATAATGAATTAAATAATTAAATCAAATTAAATGCTTAAGTGAAATTTCTATGTTCAATTAATGAAAATAAAATTTCAATAAAAATGAGGTCATGATGATGTCATCATCCTCAAAGTCAAGGAATTGAAAATATCTTCCCTAAAGCCTTAAATTTAGAAATGGAGAGACATGTTTAATAAATGAGATCTCTATCCTAAATATTCCCCTCCTTAACTCAACTAAGGTTAGTTTGAACTCAATTACATTAACCTAACTACACTTGGGTTAGAGTTAGTTTGGAAGGATATGAACACAAGGCCTCACCCATTATTCAACAAGCTTCTTTTGTGTAAAGTTATTATGTTAAAATACCTTCAAGAAGCTCCTTTGGTCTAGTGTTATCATTCCCATTTTTTAATCCAAGCCAAAGCCAAATCCAAACCCAACATTACCAAGGTGATAAGGAGAGATGGTGTAAAGGGCATCATTGTTAAAGATTATTTAATCACACAACTGAGCACATCAATTCATGGCCAACATAAAACTATTTCTCTTAAGGAAGGTAAATATTGTTTATTTTGTATTCTTTTTGGTAGTTACTTGTATTGTTCTCTTGCTCCTTGAGTGTTTAGGTTAGATGTGTAAGTTTCAATAGTGTGTTTTTATTTGATTTTGATCATAATAACACAATACTAATCTCCCCTCTTAGATCCATATTGACCATAATAATTACTATGTCTAAAACTTAGTGTACAAAGTGTAATGCAATCCTAGGAAGATAAAATATAGTCAAAATGATATAAAACTCATTCATAATCAATAAAACATAGTGTTTACTAAAATATAACATATCGTATATAGTGTACCAAGAAAATTTCAATGTTGATATTTTAATAATGCTTATTTTGGTTGTTTGGTATCCTTCACTTCCTAACCAAAAAGGTGTTCCTCTTGCATAGGCATCTTTATCCTTGAAACCATTTTTATTCTTCCAAGAAAGCATCCTACTTATAAAATATTTTTCTTGTTTTAAAAATGACTCATCCTCTTGATAATGGTTATCCTAAATGAGAGATAACATTTATTTTTTATAGCTTTAATAGCCAACTTGATGGAAAAATGATCATCAATTCTTCAAATAGAGCTAAACTATCCTTAAGACTGCTCTTCTACCAAATTAATGTACTGATCAGACTGCAATAGCAGTGTAGAAGTAGCATACAATAAATAGAGCTATGGCATTGAAATCCTCGAAGGAACATCTGTTATTCTTCTTTCATGTCATCCAATGGCATGGCTTTATCCAAATTCTCTATACGCTCTGCAAATATACTCTGCTGTTAGAATTAGTTCCTCATCTACCCAGGGTATCCTTTCCCTGGTATCCATCTACATCACCCATTGACATAATTATTACAATAAAATTGAATCCCACTCTTTCCAATGAAGAGTCACTTTGTGAAGACTTGCGCCTAGCATTTATAGATTCAATACTTGTCCTTCCATCAAAACAAAATGTGTTTTCTAGGCCAACAGACCTGTACACAGGTTATTAACAGAAGGAAACCTTCATTCAAAAATAGAATCACAACAGGACCTACATATCACTGGAGGTCCTGGCCTAATACCAACATGGAGATCACAGATCAAACATTTCAATAATTCCCATAGAACTAGACATCCCTGACTAACCCATCTGATAAAAGCTAATTTACTTATAGAGATCAGAATAGGATGTGTTTGAGTTAAACTACTATATGTTATTTTCTGGTAAATCCTGCACGTCAAATCATTTGGTCCTTTCAAAGACTTTCTCGGCGGTAACTCTTCAGATGAAAATCGAGGAAAATGACTTCCTAGTAAACACTACCTCTGCTAGAATAATTGAATCAATACAGTTTGCCTTGGATTACAAATAAGCCACATGAACAAACAAAATGCACAAAACCAGATTGTGCCAATCAATACCACAAAACAAACAAAACAAAACGTATGAGAGGATTGTCATGTGACTTAGACAGGGTGACACCTAATACACTCCATGTAGTCCTTGTTATCATTACGTCCGCTTTGCCTCATGAACAACACGCACAAAAATCATGTGGTCACTAAAAGCACTTCTCTCCATAAGCATTAGTGGCTTTAAGCCACTTGCAGATCCCGTTCTTGCTTTACACAGTTGACAAACACATAGTTCTGAAATGTGTAAGCATATCTTTGAAGTTTGGCATAGAAAACATTCAGTATATTAAAATGCTCAGGCCAATGTCTTGCCACTTAGAAATAGGTTCAGGAACAATCTCCACAACGTCACATAGTTCAAGTATCTCTTTTCTCCTTGCA
Source organism: Torreya grandis (assembly GCA_037957365.1). Classification (NCBI taxonomy): domain Eukaryota; kingdom Viridiplantae; phylum Streptophyta; class Pinopsida; order Cupressales; family Taxaceae; genus Torreya; species Torreya grandis. Next base: position 249,931 of record JARHVA010005286.1, on the reverse strand, counting down.
TCAAAATCTATCTCATCCTCGTCACCACAGCCATTTATATCAGACAATGCTTTATCGTCCTTATTTTTTTTAAAGAACCAAACTTCTGCACTAAATGGTGCTATGAGCATCAAATCTCTGTTTCTCTTTATGAAAACTTACATCAATTCATTTCCAAGGCACCTGCTTGAGGCCTGCCACCATTTCCTCTTCTTCTGCCGTTGCTCTCCATGAGAACTCAATATACAATCATTTTCCATATTCGAGCTGCTACATACAAAATTCTACAATGTTCTCTATATACAGTCATATTGAAAAGGTACTAAGACAATTATAAACTCTATTTACTCATGAAGACACAATTACAAAGCATTCATAATCAATTAGAATAGAATCTTCCTTTATTTATCAAGATATCAAAAACTTTATGCAGATCTGTAACATTTAATGGAAAAATGTCACCAATAGACAAACATACTTTTCTTTTCCAAGAGTGAAATGAAACCTCGACTGATCAGTCATCAAATGGAGGGACCAATTCAAGTTTCTTCTTCAATCATTCTTCCTCTCTCCCCTATATTTCTTCACCTGACTCCTACATTTTCTCTTTGTTGAAGTCCTACCTTTTTACATACTGTTGCTCATTCTTTTTCTCTCCTTGCTAAGAGGCTCTCCTTCTATCCATCCTTCTACGTACCTCTCATGCCACCTTGCATATCTTGCTTTGTTGGTTTTAAAGAATCTTCTTCTTAACCTCCACGCCAAACTTGGGCTTAAGCAAAACAAAATACAATTTTTTTAATTTGTAACAATTTACCAAGGTTGAAAATATTTCAACCACTCCTTGATTTTCTCAACAGCCTACAATAATTTACCTTTTAATTTTATTTATTTTTCTTTTACAGTTACCCCTGATCAAAAGCATATGGGAGGGAAAATAAATTGAATTTGAATGCAGATGCTCCTGCATCACAACTATATCATTAAATGAATATAATTCCTCAGTGGGGCATGATTAATGAAAACTTACATATTTTAGGTGAATGTAATAAAATATTTATTGAGTTTAATGTATTCAACTTAATTTTTATCAAATGGGTTAGCCAATGGGAAATGTTATTCAAAAACTTAACCAATTTCATTTAATAACTAGTCAAATAATTTATGATAGTTATATATGCATAAATCAACACTTATTTCTAAAACAATGCACTTGTGACTACCCTTTTCATGCACTTAACTCATGCCTCTTTCCATGGTCCTTGATTTCTCTTGATTCAATCCTATTTTGGATGACCCATTCCCAAAATTAAATAATGATCTAAACATAGTATTGTCTATCATTATAATCAACCTAAACTCACTTTGATATGAATCCTAACTTTTAGTTTAGTTTTTCTTGCCCTCTGAAAAATACACCTTATTTGGACAGTGTTGTTCCTTATTGTTTCTAGTTCCACCAATAGTGTCCTCCCACCAAATAAAATCTAATTTATAAAATTTTAATTTTTTTAATGGGTCATCACACACATTTAGTGAGCCTCATCCAAATGAATTCCCAAAATATCACTATAAAACCACATTTCAAATTATTTTTCACATAAGAGGATTCCATATTGAAAATCACTAAAATTATAGTTTCGCATTGAGATAAAAATCTATATTTATCTTAATTTTGAATATATACAACCCTAATGGCCCAATTTTAAATGTTGAATACACTTCCAAGGTCACAAGTCAAGGTTAAGGCACTTAATCATAATAAGATTGTACTAGTATCTAACATTACACTAGTATCTTGCACACACCACCATAGCATGGGAAAATTATGTGGAGTTTGATACCTCTTTGTAGTATTTATATGTAGTATCACTAAACACATGGAATGTTGAGGTCAAGTACAACTTCAAATACTAACCCATTTTTACTCTATGATTAAATTTGTCCTCTTCATCCATTCAGATAGGGTTATAAGTGAAGGATAAGATGTACAATTATTTTCATGATGGATCAAAGGCTCATGTGTATAAAAATTTAACATATATGTGAAGGTGAACTTATGACAATAGTTTTAGATAGATATCATTTAAAAAACACTAGTGCTCTTTAAGTAAACCATTGTATTATGCCCCTATCTAGATGTAGTGTTATTATTTAGAGATATATAAAACCCTTAATTTAGATCCATGGTTAGCCAACATAGTCACATATCCTATTTTCAAATGTAACAAACCCAATGGGTTTTATTAAAATAAGGTAAAATTAAATTAAAACATTTACACAAATTCAATAAACAAATTCCATCATATTGAAACCAATAAGACACTGATCTTTAACTAAATACATTAGTTTTAAGATAACCATGATCAAGGTCTAAAGTTAATATATTTAGCTAATAATCACAATATCAAGTACAATACTTATTATAAAAGTGAATAATACATTTATATCTTAAAAGTATATTTACAAATTCAGCCACTATAGATACAATTTTACAACCAACTGTTGTAATGATTAAATATGCAAAATAGTATAGTTTCAACATAATCCATGGTTTAATAATAGTTTATAATGATACAATGCACCATATATCATGTGAGTATCATCTAACTTGAATCATCTATAAGTAATCATAAGTGTAGTCACTAGAGAAGTATTGTTGAGGGGAGGGAGAGCATCATCTGAGTGATTTTCCAAACCAACCACAGACCATCAATCTCTCGCACAATCTCCCAATAATGGAATGGTCCTCTCTTCATGAATGGTTAGATAATGATGGTGTGGGAATCAAGAGTGGAAATTATAACTCATGTGTTAAAATATAATAGTTTCATGCATCATATCATAAATAAACCCATTTTAACATGATATCATACTAAACATGTAAACTAAATCAAATAGATAAAATGATAATGTTTAACCATAAATACTACTTTGGCCAAAGTTTTCTTATATTTGTTTGATCTCAAGGGTCAATAAATTTCATACACACCACTCAATTATATTACACCTTATCTATGTATTAGTGACACTAATTATGTAAGTGGAATCTATCTCACTCACTTATTTAGGGTCATTAATACCAGATTGGTTCATATATTTTTAAAAATATTAAAACCAATAGATTTCATAATGAATTTTTCTCTACTAGTAGCTATAATGCATTATAATATCATATAGTCTCAATTACATGCATTTAATTTGTCAAATTCAATAATATAGTTCCAAACATCTAATTTAATTATGGCATGTTATCAGCTATGTAAATAGATTTTGAAATAGTCATACTATTCAGGTAATATTTAAACATCAAATAATCATACCATTCAGGTAGGATTTAAATAGCTATAAAATTGTCTCAATAATTAATATCTCAAATAACAACCACTTTTATTTCCATTTCCTAAGTACAGTACTAAACTATTCATAAACCAATCAATGCTAGATGGAAAGAAATAAAATTATCCAATACTACACTATTAGAAGTTTCTAGAATACATTGAATTCACTTCTAAGCTTAGCATTAATAAGTTAGGTAAACAAATGAATTAAAACATGTTTGTTATATCAAATAATGTACTTAAACATCAAAAATATATGCATATTTGTATATGGTATACTTGATTTAAAATAATGATCTTTCAATGATTTACAAGTATCACATATAAATATATGCATATTCAAATACTTCAAAATATTACTAAATTTAATTATTTTATAATATCTAAAAAAGATTAAAATATATTTTATATGATTGTGTTGAAATTCCAAACAACTCGTATTCCATAACTAAGTCCCTCAAATAACATATGGTCTTATCAAAACCATTCACATTTGTATATATGTATATTTCAATAAATGAAAGGGTGTATTTAATTATATCTCAATAAGTTGTATAAAGTCATTTCATGGTGACCTAATACCCTACCAACTTTTATCTTTAGTATAATAATAGGTATATTATAAATCCAATAGATCTTAATTTAATATAACATAAGACATATAGTCATAGTTATACACAACCATGTATATATAGACACATTCAAATATAGGAATGGATTTATATACTTATGCATGTACAATTTGAAATAAAATATACTAAGGTCTCCTAAAATAAGTAGGAGTGTATATATTAGGTTTACACATAATGAAACTCCACAATATAACCATATTGAATTACTCAAACTTCTAACAATCAAATAATGAACTTTCTTAGGATTCTATTACAAAATAAATTCAATCTTACATGTAAATATAAGAACCAAAACTTATCTAAGGAATACATAGGTCTAGTATGTATATGAATAGTTATAAGCATATCATCATATCATTCTTCTCTTGGAGTTTCCATATGGTTTGAACACATTATAACACAATTGTATATGTATCTAAAAAAACCATAAAATAGTACATAGTTTATATATATATATATATATATATATATAGACATATGCATGTCATAGGTCATCAACAACTAATCCTTGACCCATTATATATATATATATATATATATATATATATATATATATATATATATATGGTTATTCCTATGCACAACTTAATAATTTAATCAAACCAAACATTACGTTATTTTCCAAAATCAACCTCATACATAGTCATTCCCTAACCCAAGTTTAATGAACTTGACCAGGTTTATTCATAAATACAAACCAATGTATTTTATAAAAAGAAAAGAATGACTTTAAGCCTAGTTTTTAAAGTTTGGGTCTAACCCTAAATACCCATCTGTGCCTAAAGTTTATCATTCCTTTCTAACCCTTTTCAAAATACACATGATTTATACATTTCAAATCCATTATTTATATATGCAAATAACTTAGAATATCATTTTAGCAATGAATCCATTTTGACTATGGTTTATAGAGTCATATATTTGGATTTGTGGATGGCCGAACCATCCCTAGTTCCAAATATATAACCCTAATATTTTTAATACTTAAAAATAACAAAAATCAAAACCTTATTTGATTAATAATGTACTAGGTTCATTGATTTAATTCATTCTATAAAACTATGAATTTAACCAATAGACAAACTTGTTAAAGAAGTCACTCCCTTATCAAATCTTATTCAAACCCTTTGCCTTTATCTTCCTTTGTCATGTGTTTTCCTAACACCTCTTCCTCTCCATTTTATCTAACTACATGTTATTTCCATGCTAACAAAACTCTCAATATCTCTACCAAAACTTCTTATTCTCCTAATGATCTCAATGAATAACTATTTGCATGAAAAACCAACTGAAGAATATTGGTTAAGACTAAACATTTTTAACATGCATAATCAAAATAAAGTGTTTATTTTTCATAATGGTATGCATATCCCAAGTCAATGCCTATCCAAAACCCTAATTCAATAACCTTTCACATAATGATAATCCTATTAATCTTTGTGAACATTACAATGACTTTCCCAAAAATCATTTAAATGTTAAAAATATTAAGATTGATTTAGTAAAATAATGATTAAACATTATCACATTTTCTAAACACTATGATCATGCCAAATTATATCATAACCATGTCTTGATACTTAGTCAAACTAATAATCATCTAGCACACAATGCAATTAAGTTCCCTAGAAATGTGTTTGTAAGAAAGACACAGATATTTCCAAAAACATGCACTCATATCCCATAGATAGCAGAAAGGACACTCATGGATTACAAAGCATGAGTTTAGGCAACATTATCACATGAAATAAGCTAAAGAAGACAACATAAGTATTTCAATATTGCAATTGCAAACACCCAACTAGATTCAAATGCAAAAAACATTATCACAATTGAAAGAAACTACAATATATGTAAATCAGAAAATTATTTAAAAATCATATTATAATATTTGTGGTGTGTGTAGGGTTCTCATTTTTCAATCTATCATCCCCTAATGCCTTCATCTACTCCACCCTTTTTTATTATGCTCTCCTTCCATCATATTCTAAGGAATAAAATCTATCTTGCATCTACCTTAGAATAATAAGGTACTTAGATTGAATCAATATAAAATCCATAACATATTATTGTAATGAACTAAATAATCATGATCATCATGTACATAACATAAAAATAAAATAACTCAACAAGTTAACAATCATGTAAATAATTAACATATAACTACCCATACATCAGTATATAAAATCCAACTTAACCAAATATAGTAATTAACTAAAAAAATAAACATAAAATCCACTAATAATTAGGTTATTAAGTCTAGAGAGGAATTGAGATGTAACATCCTTCCCCCCTAAAACTAGTCATCATCTTGATGACACTTATTCTAGCAATAGTTATAAAATTAAACATTATTCAGTATAAAATGAAATAATAACCAGTAACATATTAAGTAAACAAATGTGTAAATAGCCTATAAAACTCATCATAATCCTCTCAAGTGGCACTATCATCAAAATATTGGTCCCACTAAAACGTTCACTATGACACTTCTCTATTATGCAAATTGAGTTTATGAGTGTTAATTATTTTGACTGGTTTTACTATGACAACCTTGGGATCCAAAACATGTAAAGCATTCTAATCCAATACATGAGAAGTATGTACACATAATATTTTAAAACTTTTATCACTTCTTAACACTTTGTATCTTGTAAGAACCTATCAAGTCTCAATCTCTCTGAGTACACACCTTAAGGGGTGCACTAGGAAAGCATTGGGCAGACTATTAGTGATTTTTAGGATTGTTATCCCTTTTGCCACTTGTTATCTACACACTTATCTACTAAAAACCATTTATCTAAGATTGTTATTCTCTAATTTACCCTCTCCAATCATTTTCCACATTTTATCCTCCTTTTCCTTACCTTAATCCCCTTTTATCAGTCAATTTTACTAGGTTGATTGGGTCGACCCTATATAGTTTTAGGTTATTTTCACTTAGGAAGTAGTTTGGCCCTTGGCCAACCTAGCTCATGACCTAGTGAATTATTATCCAAAATTATTCTAGGTTGACTAAGTCAACCCTATTGGCCAAGATTTTTGGAAGGGTTTAGGGTAAAATTTGCCTATATATACAAGTTCATTTTGTCATTAATTATTGAAGATAAGAAGTAATATCTATTTCATATCTTCTTATCCACCATTCTACTTGAGGAGCAAGCTTCGAGTTTTATAATTTCTTTGGAGACATGTATCTTGTCTTGTGGAAAAGTCTTTTAGATGCATTGATAGGTTATGTATCCTAGATTTGATTTATCTATGTCATCCTTACATGCCACAAAAACCTCTTATGAAGCACCTTGGCCAAGGGAGAGATTGAGGCTTGGTGGATTCTTCTTCAAAGTTAAGTATTCTTAACTTTGTTCCTCTTTTCTAATAACATATAGATATGCATTTGTACTTCTCTTTCATACATTAGGATTCTGTATACATTGATGTAATTATATGTCTCTTTCTAACCCCAACTTTATGCCACAATATTTGGTGAAAACTATATTATATTCACTTTAATTGTTATTAGTTTAGTGAGATATCAAAACATAAGACTCTTTCAGGGTTATTGCATGACTATTTTTGACTAGAGGCTTTGGAACCATCCCTAACATAGTGTATTATAGTAAGATATCCCATAATTAGGTCTAGTTGATCCCCATATTGGTCATTTTCTTGCTTAACAAATGTGCCCCCAATCAGAAGTGTATGGTATGATTTATGTTCTCTAAGTTAGGATTGATTTATAGACATAATGCATTTATGATTGCATACATTCTAGTGAACACAACATGAATCTAAAACTTGTAAGTTTTATTTCATATATTTCATCATTTTATCATTTCATTTTTATATATATTTAAAATACTGAGTCAATAGTATTGACACAATTCCAACTTTTATGTATAGGTTTAACACACAGTCACATCAATACAACTTTGTTCTATTTGACTAGGTTTTGTAGACTTCAGTTTAGACTACTAGGTTGACCCAGTCAACCTTGTACATTTTTAAGCATTCAGTCTAGCATACTAGGTTCACCCAATTGACCTTGTACATTTTTAAGTTATCAACAAATATGATTTGCAAAGCTAGATCGACCTTGTTGACATAGTTAGTAAAATTTGCAAGTATAAATTAGGGTACTTCAACAAAAATATTATTTTCCTCTACATCCTCCAACCCACCAAGGTTATTTTATATCTTTATTTTTAATTTATAGTATTTTTTTACCATTCTATTTTCATAGTTTTTAATCTTTAAAACTACCTCTATACAAGAAACTAGGTCAACCCTATCGATGTAGTTCTATAGTCTATGTTCTATCTAGAAAACTAGGTTGATATTATCAATGTAGTTCATTTTAAAACCCTTGTTTCTATAGTATAGAAGTGACACTATCAACCACATTCTATATTTTATGCATACACTGTCAATTGAATTGACATTATACTATCTTTCAAAATTAGAATTAACCTTTATATGTTAGTAATTAACTCATACTTTCATTTCTTGTTGCTTGCATGCTTAGAATAGATCACATAGTCTAATTAGGTGGTTTTTAATATATCATTTAGTTATACTATTTTCTCTTTTATGCACACACTATCAAATCAAAAAATCTTAAAAATAATTTTAACAATTGTCTACCTAAGGCCTACCTACTTGAATTTCATCACCAAGGGGAGAATTGACTTATTTTTTTGGACAAGTATAAACACATGGTTAATGATATATTTTGGCTAAGCACCTGACACACGTATCACTACGATGTGTGAAGTGAAGGGGTAGACCCCAATATAAATCTTGTATGATTGTTAATACATATGCCTTCTATCCCAAACATCATGAAACCATCCTTATATTACTTTTTAATTACTTGCTTATAGCCAACTTGTTATCACATAGAAAATTACATTCTAATAATCTAATAAAATTTATATTAACCACTTATCTTTTACTTTCTAAGTTAATTTATTGCTCTTTTCTCATTTATATATTGTATTACAAAAATTTACATTAGCCAGTGTTGGTACAAAGTTTTATGCTATGTGTCTCAATTGGATCAACTTTATTGACCCAATTAATTATATGTTTCCCTTCATTTCTTACTTTCAAAAAATACTTGTAAAATTTTCCTTTTTTTAGTATAAAGTCATTTTTATCGACACAATCTCTTATAGATTATCTATTTTTCCCTATTCATTGTACTAGGTCAACCCTATCGACTATGTACAACTATTAGCCCCTATTTTCTATACTAGGTCGACCATGTTGACTCTCTATAATTTTTAGACCATTTTTTCTATACTAGGTCAACCCTATTGACTCTGTACATTTTTTTGTCACTTCCTATTCCTTTATTTTTGCATCTCTCTTTCCTTTTTTGGTATTTCTCCTTCATCATGAACTTCCTATTTGAAGACAAAACTAAGTTAAATTGAATAGATATGATGAGTTTTACCAACCCTTATAGGGTCTCCCATATGGCTAAGTCTCTTCTCTCCTTTGGACTATCTGGTACTCCCATAACCATGGGTTTACCTATTATAAGTAGTCTCAGGATGGCATGGACATCCTCTAGAGTGATACCCACCTCTATGGTATCCCCCTCTACCTCTCACCTAAATGTGTTAGTGAATCATTCCTAGGCTCCAGAGAAAATGACTAACAAGTTTGAATTTAAATGAATCCTACACATGTCTACTATGCCTCATAGGCCTAATGAGATCAATCTAGCTTTATCCTCAATAGACAAGCACTCCAATAAGTTTGGGAGCCATGTGCATCCACTATGTGTGAAAATATCAGATGCCCCTACAACCATAAAATAATAAGAGATGTATTAGATCCTCCATATCATTCATAATAAAATACATTCTTTTCAAAATTTAACGAAAACAAGCCTAAATTAATTTAATCTAGTCATTTTTCATCAATTCAACTTATTTTTAGCCTACTTAGCCCTTTTATCCCTCAGTCAATAATTCTAGGCCCTTTTAGCACACTTTTGGCCTATTGCATGCATTTCATTACTATTCTAGTCCCTTGGTCAAACACTAGTTTGACCAAAATTTCCTTATTTTGACCTAATTGACTTCACAAACTAAGTCAACCCCTCTATTTTTTCCTCTTAGTACTAAGTTGTCACGGTGGATTTTTCTACAAGATCAGTAGTAATGTACTAAGTTGGTAATCTGGTAAACACACTAGGTCAACACATACCTACTAGGTCAATAGTGTGGATTTTTTCAAATTTCAACTTGATAGGTCGAGTGGGTTGACTTAGTTGATTTTACCCACTTATCCCTTACATTTGGAGTAATAAATACCCCCTATTAGTTATTAATCTGATTCCTTCAAACCTATTTCCCTAAATGGTTTTTCCTACCCTTAGAAACTTTTTTGGGTTCATTTAAGTTCCTAGAATTGCTTTAAATTACAAATTTCTAAAAAATACTTAATTTTAATAAATTATTCAAACACTAGTTTGAAATTCTTAGTTCCCTGCCTGTGTTGCATCCACTACCACCCTTGGGAGTCCATCTCATCTTAGTTGTCATTTCCTAGCCATCCTGGCTTGTTTGGTCTCTCAGAGCTTTTTTTCTTCCCTTCACAAGTCAAAAATAACAAATGTCGTCTCTTTTACCATTATTTTAAATTACTTTTCACAATTCATTACCTTTCAAATATTTTATGTTAGATTCTTTTTTTTACCTATATCTTTGTTTATACTAATCCATTTTTTGAACCATAAAATGTTCTAGGATCGTGATGATGTAGAGAATCTTTTCCACTACCATATGCCTCTCTTCCAAAAAAAAATATTTTTGGCTTTTTTTGCACTAATTTCTACAAGTTCACCTAATGTTCTTCACATTTGGATGCCTTCAATTATCTTGTAGTCTCCTTCTTTATATATAGCATTAAGGTAAGTAAAGTTACATTTTTTTTAATTCTATCCTTTCATTTATCTTATTTTCTCCTTACTACATTTTACTTAGCATCAGTGTTATGTGTTATCATGTTCTATTTCCTGAAGCACCGTCTTGTGTTGCACTCACATGACACATGATGAGCTTCAAGTGGGGCATATGTATACACATAATATTTTTAAAATTTTATCACTTACTAACACTTTGTATCTTGAAAGAACCCATCAGGTCTCAATATCCCTGAGTGCACACCTGAAAGGGTGCAATCAAGAAAGGGATGGGTAGACCATTGGTGCTTCACAGGATTATTTTCCCTTTTACCACTTGTTATCTACACACTTATCTCCTAAAAACCATTTCCCTAAGCTTTTTCTTCTCTATTGTACCCTATTTAGTCCTTTCTCACATTTTATCCTCTTTTTCCTCACCCTAGTCCCCTTTTATCAGTTGGTTGTACTAGGTCAACTAGGTCAACCCTATATAGTTTTGTGTGATTTTCACTTAGGAACTAGTTTAGCTCTTGGCTGACCTAGCACATGATCTAGTGAATTATTTTCCAAAATTGTGCTAGGTCAACTAGGTCAACCCTATCAACCAAGATTTTTATAAGGGTTTAGGGTCAAATATACCTATATATACAATTTCATTTTTCTATTATTTAAAGAAGATAAAAATAAGTAAGAGTTATTTTGCATCTACTCATCCACCATTCTACTTGAGGATCAAGATTAGGATTTCATACTTTCTTTGGAGATATGGATCTTGTCTATCTATGTCATCCTTACATACCACTATAACCTCTTGCAAAGTACCTTGGCCAAGGGAGAGATTGAGGATTGGTGAGTTCATATTCAAATGTAATAATTCCTAACCTTTTTCCTCCTTTATAAGAGTAGATAGATATGCATTTGCACTTCTCTTACATGTATTAATATTTTGTATAAATTGATGTGAGTATATTTATTATATGCATGTTTACTTTTATTATTTCTAACCCTCACTTTATGCCATAAAATTTGGTGAGCACTAGATTAGATTTAGTTTACTTGTTTTTAGTTTAGTGAGATATCAAAACATAGGACTCCCTTAGGGTTATTGTGTGATTGTGCTTGATTGGAGACTTTAGAACCCTCCCTATCATAGTGCATTACAGTAAGAGATATCTTAATTGAGTCTAATAGATCCTAATATTGGTCATGTTACCACTTTAAAAATGTGTCCCCAATCAAAAGCATATGGTATGATCTATCTTCATCGAGTTAGGATTGATTTATAGACATGATGCATTTTTTATTGCATACAAGGATCAACAACATACTTTTTAAAATATGACACATGGAAAACATTTTGCAAAAGAGATAGAGCTAATGGAGAAATAAGCCTATATGTTATAGGGTTGATCACTTCCATAACCTCAAAGGGTCCTACATATCTTGGTGAAAGTTTCACTAATTTATGAAACTTAATCAAGATTTTATGAGGCTTAACCCATATAAATACTTTAATAACAACAAAAAATGCCTTGCCATTATTGTTAGATCAGCATAAATTTTTTGCCTATCATTAGACTCAGCTAACCTTTTCTTGATTATTCTAACTTGGTCTTCCATTTCTATAAGCATTTTCAGTCTAAAGACTACTCTATCTTCTAATATGTTCTAATTGATCAATGTTCTACACCTTCTTCTATATAATTCCTCAAATGGATTCATTTTAAATACTAATTGGAATGATTTGTTGTAGACAAACTCAACCAATAGAAGTTACTCCTCCCACTTGTATTATTGATCCATGCAATACATTCAAATAAGATATTGTAAAAATTGGTTAACTCTCTCTATTTTTCCATCAATTTTTGGGTGATATGTAGTACTAAAATTCAAATACATGCCTAGAGATAAATTTAAAGTCAACCAAAATCTATAAGTCATTCTCAGATCTCGATCAAAAATTATCTTCTCTTGATATCCATTAAATTGGTACACCTATTTCACAAATCTCTTCACAAGTATAGGTGCATCATCAATCAGATTATTTGGTATGAATTGACCTACCTTGTTTAGTTTATCAACTACCACCAAGATCATATCATAATAGTTATATGCTATAAATAAACCTTGGATAATTTCAATGTTAATTATCTACCACTTCCATTCTAATATATCATGAAGATATAATAATCCTGCTAGATGTCCATGCTTAGCCTTCACATGATAAAAATTTAAACATAAAGATATAAAATCTATTACATCCTTTTTAATCCATTTCTAGAGATAAAGAGGTCTTAGCTCAGCCATGAACTTAGCTACTCTAAGATGACTTAAATAAAGGGTATTGTTTAATTATTTTAGCACCATGCTCCTTAAATTCTCTTGATCAGGTACATACATCTTATTGTTATACCTTATAATATCATCACTCTCTAACTTGAATCCTTTCAACTTGGGATTCTGAACATCCTCTAACAATGCTTTCTTACCTTTCTCATGGAACTCATTTCTAGGGGAGAATTTAATTACCTAATGGAAATTAATCCTAATAGTATCCAAGACTATTATTTACCTTCTATGAATTAGGGCATCTACAACTCTATTTTACTTACCCTTGATATAGTTAATATCATAATTATAATCAGATAGGAATTCTAACCAACATCTCTAATGTGTATTTAGGTTCAATTTGGTAAAAATATACTTGAGTCCCAAGTTGTCAATCTTGATCTCAAATGGTTTCCCTAATAGATAATGCATCCAAACTTGTAAGGCATTCACTATTATATCAAGTTCTAGATCATTATGGGTATAATTTACCTCATAAGGCTTAAGCTTTCTAGACTAGTATGTTACCACTGACCCATATTGCATAAAAAATCCTCAACTTTCATCCCTAGATACATCCATGATACTAAGAATTGACCATTAAGATCAGGAACTCTTAGCATAGGTGTTAAAATAAGCCTCCTTTTTTAGCTCTTGAAAGGCTTTTTTACACTTGTCTGACTAAACAAAACTTTGATTCTTTCATTGAAGAGAGGTAATTTGGTTATCTATATTTAAGAAATGTGTAACAAACTTCTTGTAATAAACTACTAATCCCATAAAAAATTTCACCTCATGCATATTTATAGGAACTGGCCATACCATTATGGCTCTTATCTTTGTCAAATCACTTAAAATTCCATCCATAAAGATAATATGTCCCAAATATTGCACTTTTCAATTGAAAATGCACATTTAGATAACTTACCATTTGCTTTTATAACCACTACAAAACCAATTCTAGATGTTGAAGATGTTCTTCCTCATTCTTAGAATATATGAGGATATCATCCAAGAAAACTAACACAAAGTGATCCAGATAATTTTTTAACACACTATTCATGAAATTCATAAATGTTGTTGGATAATTTATTAACCCAAAAGGTAACACTGTGAATTTGTAGTGCCCATACTAGGTTATAAACATTGTTTTGGGAATATCCTCATCTCAAAATTGATGATACCCTACTCAAATATCAATTTTGAAGAAGATTATTTCCCCTCACAATTGATCAAAGAGTTCATCAATGTGAGTTAATAGATACATGTTATTGATTGTTTCCTTGTTCAACATCCTATAATCAATACATAAGTGAAGAATAACATCCTTATTATTGATAAAAACCACTTGTACACCCCATGATGACATACTCAATCTAATCAACCCTTTTAATAAAAACTATTGTAGTTGAGTTTTAAACTCAACCAACTCTATAGTTTTCATCCCATAAGGTGCCTTGGATTGTGGTTCAGATCTAGGTATTATGTCAATTGAGAAATCAAACTCATGTTTGGGTGGTAATTCTAGCAAATCATATAGAAACACATCTTGAAATTTCTTAAGAAAAAGATAATCCTTAATGGGTGGTTCCTTATATTCCTCTGTCTCATTTATTTTAATAATAAATAATTAACATCCTTTTTTCTAAGCCTTCTTGAGTTGAATTATATAAATTTTCTTAAGCTTTAACTCTCTTTTCTCACCCTAAATCTATATCTAATTTCTAAAATCATCTTTACACTCTACCTTTTTGAGATATCAATCAACCTTATCTTTATGATTCATAAGCCAATTTACTCCTAGGATCACATCATATGCCCCTAACAATGTAGCATACAAATCCACTATTATCTTTAATTTAGGTAACCTGATCTCAGCTTCCACTAGACACTTATCAACCTTAACCTTTGATTTATTCCCATATTATATTGATCATGCATTTACTATAATCCTAGCTTTTCTAAACACCTTATTAAAAATTCTAAGAGTAATAAAAAATTTAGTATCCCTAGTGTCAATCAAAATTTATATTAGATGATAAAAAAATACATGTCAGTTTAATAGGAGAATTTTAAAACTCAACTTGATGATTATCAATAGATGCATGAATCATTTGCTAAAAAGTTCCATGTTGCAAAGTATAACCTTATTATTACCATATAATTTAGATTAAGTACACTCTATGGCATAATTATTTCCTCCATAAATGAAGCATTCTATTGGTGGTCATCTCCTATCTGATTGATAGTTCCCCTTGAAAGCTCCCTTAAAACCATTTCTAGGTTTCCTATTTTGTGAGCTACTATTGAACTTACCGTTATAGTTCTTAAATTTATTCTTGGAGTCTCCACTCCTCTTCCAATTATTTTTTTTGAAAGCCATTTTATGACCTCAAAAAAAATTCTTGAACTCATCTCTTACTCAAGAAAGATATTTGAGCTTCTACTCCTATTTAACTACCTTTTCAGAGACTTGATCCATAGTAGATAGCCCATGCACATATACCTCACAACCAATTTGGAGTTTTAATCCCATAATGAAATTCTTAATTTGAAACCTCTCATCTGCTTGACTTAAAACTAGAAGGCTATGTTCCTCCTACTAACCCAGCCTTGGTTATTAAGGGACATACTTTAGGATATTAGTGAATTACTCTTAGTATTCATTCACAAAAAGGTATCCTTGCTTAAGGTTCTAAAAATCTATTAGCTTTTGATCAAAATACAACTGAAAAAGCTAGAATGACCTAAATAGTGTCATAAATTACTTTCAAGTGGTGGTGGTAGAGTCAAGGTTCATCTCAAGCTTATTATTTTCCCACCATGTTGTTGTTTCTCTAGTACGATGATATGTTCCAAAAACTAATTTAGTGACCTTAGAATAATTTTGAATCTCAAAATACTTATTCATATCTATTATCCATGCTTTAACTCCATCTCCCAAAATGGCTCCATAGAACTTAGGTGGATTCACCTTTTTCATATCCCATGCTAGCTCTATAGATACTTGATCTCTTACATCTTTTGGAATCTCTTCATACCTATGATCTTGGGTATTCTCCTACTCAATAAGATTATCTTTAGGTTGTTCTTAAATATTCTCCTCAACATGCCCATGCACTTCATGTTCTAAGGCCATGATATGGTCCTTAGTTTCATGCATGGATGCAAGGATCTGATCTAACTTCATATCTTATTTAGTGAAAATTTGATTTAGATCCACTAGAGGGTTAGTATTTTAAGTACACTCACCTCCAGGTCTAGCATGCACCATTCTTCTTCCTAGTTAATAGGAGAATATGCTTGTGTTAATTTATTCATTATGACCTAGAGTTATCACCTCAACTTTGATACCATAATGTAACAACCCAACTCTATTTTAATAAAATAAGGTTAAAAAAATTAAAACATTTAAAAAAATTCAATAAACAAATTTCATCATACTAAAAACAATAAGATAGTGATCTATAACTAAATATATTAGTTTTAAGCTAACCATGATCAATTTATAGAGCTAATTTATTTAGATAATGATTATAATATCAAGAACAATGCTGATTATAAAAGTGAATACTGCATTTATTTTTAAAAAATATATTTAAAAAATTATTCACTATCGATATAATATTATAGCCAACTGATGTAATGATTAAATATATAAAATATTATAATTTCAACATAATACATGGTTTAATAATAATTTATAATGACACAATGCTCCACAGAGCATGTGAGTCCCATCAAAATCAAATCATCCATAAGTAATCATGAGTGTAGTCACTAGAGAAGTAGTGTTGAAGGAAGGGAAAGCATAATTTTAGTGATTTTCCACACCAACCATGGACCATCGATACTCCACACAATTTCCCAACAAGATAAAGGACCTCCCTTCATGAATGGGTAGATAATGATGGTGCAAGAATTAAGACTGACAACTAGAACCCATGTGTTGTAATATAGCTATTACATGCAACATATCATAAATAAATGTGTTATAACATGATATCATGCTAAACATGTAAATTAAATAAAACAAATGAAATGACAATGTTTAACCATAAACACTAGTTTGGCCAAAGTTTTCTTATAGTTATTTGATCTCAAGGATCAGTTAGTTTCATACACACCACTCAATTGTATTACACCTTATCTGTGTATTAGTGACACTAGTTATGTAATTAGAATTTGTCTCACTCACTTATTTAGGTTCATTAATACCATATTGTTTCATATATTTTTAAAAAATTAAAACCAATAGATTTCGTAATGAATTTTCCCTATTAACAACTATAATACATGATAATAAAATAAAGTCTCAATTACATGCATTTAATCCATCAAATGCAATAATACAATTCCAAACATATAATTTAGTTATGGCATGCTATGATCTATGTAAATAGATATAAAAATAGTCATATCATTCAGGTAAGATTTAAACATCAAAACAATCATACCATTCAGGTAGGATTTAAATATCTAGACAATCATTCAATAATTAATATCTCAAACAACAACCACTTTTATTTCCATTTCTTAATTGTATAACTAAACTATTCATAAAATAGTCAATGCTAGATGGAAAGATCTAAAATTATCTAATACTACACATTTAGAAATTTCTAGAATACATTGAATAGACTTCAAAGTTTATCATTAATAATTTAGGTAAACAAACACATTAAAACATCTTTGTTATATCAAATAATATACTTAAACATAAAATAGAGTATGCATATTTGTATATGGTATACTTGATTTGAAATAATGATCTATAAATGATTTACAATTATCACATATAAGCATATTCAAATACTCAACCATATTAATAAATTTAATTATTTTATAATTATTTCAAATCAAGTATACCATATATAGATATGCATATTCTATTTGATGTTTAAGTATATTATTTGATATAACAAAGATGTTTTAATATGTTTGTTTACCTAAATTATTAATGATAAACTTAGAAGTCTATTCAATGTATTCAAATACTCAACCATATTAATAAATTTAATTATTTTATAATTTCCAACAAAGATGAACTCTAGTTTATATGACTATGTTAAAATTCCAAACAACTCTTATTCCATAACTAAGTCCCTCAAATAACATGTGGTCATATTAAACCCATTCATATTTGTATATATGTAGATTTCAATAAATGAAAGGATGTATTTACTTATATCTCAATAAGTTGTATAAAGTCATTATGTGGTCACCTAATACCCTACCAAGTTTTATCTTTGGTATAGTATTTTCATTATAAATCCAACAGATCTTAATTCAATATAACATATGATACATAGTCATAATTATACATAGACATGTATATATAGACATATTAGAATATAGGAATGGCTTTATATACTTATACACCTACATGTTGCAATAAAACATACCAAGGTCTCTTAAAACAAGTAGGAGTGTATATAATAGGTTTGCACATAATGAAACTCCACAATATAAACATATTGAATTACTTAGTCTTCTAATCATCACACAATGAACTTTATTAGGAATATATTACAATATAAATTCAATCTTACATGTAAATATAAGAATGATAACTTATCTAACAACTACCTAAGTTTAGTATGTATATGAATAGGTATAAGTATATCATCAAGTCATTATCCACTTCAATTTTCCATATGGTTATAACACATTATAAAAAATTTGTATATGTATTTAAAACAACCATAAAAATGTACATAGCTTAAATACATATATAGACATATTCATGTCATAGGTCATTGACAACTTGTCTTTGACCCATTTTTTACATGTATATACTTGTGTGTGTAATGGATATTCATATGCACAACTTAGTAATTTAATCAAACTAAACATTACATTATCTACCAGATCAACATCATACATAGTCATGCCCTTACCTGAGTTTCATGAAATTGACCATGTTTATTCATAAAAATAAACTAATGTATTTTGCATGAAGAAATGAATGATTTGAAGACTAGCTTTTAACTTCTAAGTCTAACCCTACATACCCAGTTGTGCCTTGAGTTTCTCATTCCTAACTAAACCTTTTAAAAATACACATGATATCTACATTTTAACTCCATAATTTATATATGTAAATAACTTCGAATATCATTTTGGCAATAAAGCCATTTTGACTAGGGTTTATAGAGTCATATATTTGGCTCTGTGGATGGTCAATCCATCCCCAATTCTAAATATATAACCTTAGTCTTTATACTACTTTAAAATGATGAAAAATAAAACCCTATTTTATTAAAAATGTACTAGGTTCATCAATTTATTTTATACTATGCAACTATGAATTTAACCAATAAACCAACTTGGTAAAGAAGTCATGGCCTTACCAAATTCAATAAAACCTTTTCAAATGTTTCTTTAACCCTTTGCCTTTCTCCTCCTCTGTCATGTGTGTCTATCATGTGTTTTCCTAACATCTCTTCCTCTCCATTTTATCTAGTTTAATGTTATTTCCATGCTAACAAACCTCTCAATATCTCTACCAAAACTCCTTGTTCTCCTAATGAGCTTGGAAAATAAGTGTTTGCATGAAAAACTAACTCCAGTATCCTAGTTAAGACTAAATTTTTTTACCATGCATAATAAAAATAAAGTGTTTATTTTGCATAATGGCATGCATATTCCAAGTCTATGCTTATCAAAAACCCTAATTCAAGAAATTTGAATATGATGATAATCTTATTATGATTTATGAAAATTACAATGACTTTCTGCAAAATCATAAAAATTAAAACTATTAACATTGGCTTAGAAAAATAATTATTTAAACATTATCACATTTTTTAAACACTATCATCATTCCAAATTAAATAACAACCATTCCATGTTACTTAGTCAACCTAATAATCATCTAGCACATAATTCAATTAAGTTCCCTAGTAATTAATTTACAAGAAATACATTGATATTTATGAAAACATACACACACAACCCATAGATATCAGTAAAGACACTCATAGATTCTAAATCATGAGTGTCAAAAACATTATGACATGAAATAAGCTAAGTAAGACAACATAATTATTTCAATCTTGTAATTGCAAACACAACCAAATTTAAATGTAGAAACCATGATCACAACTAAAATCAACTACAAGATGTATAAATTAGATAATTATTTAAAAAGCATATTATACTATTTATGGTGTGTGCAGAGTTCTCATATAATCCCCCAAAGCCTCCATATACTCCACCCTTTCTAATGATACTCTCCCTCTATCATAGTCTGAGGGATAGAATCCATCTTACATCCACCTCAGAATAATAAGTTAGTTACTCTAAATAGACAAAATCCATAACACACTATTGTAATGAAATAAATAACCATGGTCATCACGTACATAACATAAAATTACAACTAACTCAATAAGTTAATGATCATGCAAATAAAAAACATATAACTATCCATACATAAGTATATAAAATATAGCTTAACAAAAAATAGTAATTAGTCAAACAATAACCATAAAATCCACTAATCAGTGGGTTATTAAGTTTAGAGAGGAATCAACATGTAACATCAAATATCAATCATATCCCTTCATTCTTATTTTCTAGCTAAGTTGTATTTTCTTCATAATTTCCATTTTAACATATTTCTAAATTTATAAAGTTATAAATTAGTTTGTGTCATTTATTTCATATCTATAGCATTCTAATTTTACACAATAGTTTATCTCATTTAGGTAACTAATTCATTTATTTTATAAATTTGATAAAACATATTGGTGAACCTGCCTATTGTTTGAATGTTACAAAATCATAACCATAGATGTTTCTAGGGTTTATATTCTTATTTTTTATATTTCTAATTGTTGTTTTATGATTTTTTAGATTTGGTAAAATCTTTATTTTCAGCAATCTTTCAATTTTTCATTTCATATTTTATGAACTCTTATAAATATATTTATGCCTCTCTTATAATAATTTCTAGATCAAGTCACATTCTAATTTATCATACTCGCATTCATTTTTTTAAATCACATAACATGGATAAGAACAAGGGTATGTCAGAACCTTTGGATGTTAATGACCAACATGATCATGTAGAGGTCAATGACACTACTTCAGAGAAAGAACAATATGATCAAGATAACCTTAGTCCTAAAGATAAGAACCAATATGTACTTCCAGCTATAAGTGATGAAAAACTATACTTTAATGAATTCAAAGTTATAAAAAGTTTTTGAGAAAGAATCTGTGAACAACCTCTCAACTATCATACCATTTTGCAAACACTTTTGGACATAAAAAGTGAAATTATGGAACGATCACTTGAGAATTATAATCCCATGTATTAAAAATTTATACCATAATTTACTATGGTGGAAACACAATGGCTCCAATAGATAAATATGCCAATTCATACTTAGTAATTAGGAACACAACCTTTGGTTAGCACACATTCTTCTTCTCCCAATGTAAAATACCTTATGCATGATATTCAATCTTTGAAAATATTTTAATATTATGGGATTTAATATGTGTAAATCATATGATTTTTAAAGAGATGATTAGACTAAATTAGGTAAATAATGTGAAATAAATATATCCATTGATTTGTCATAGAATTGACTAGCTTTGACTTTTCTAAAAATAGTAATAAATAGTGCAAGTAAGAACTTAACTAGAAAACAACTAAGATGGATGATCTAGGTGTTGTAAAATAAGGTATAAGATGGTATGATTATTTAAAATTGGATCATAATATTATAAACCCTCCTAGATAGTAGTGACATAATTGCATAGTTGCACCATTATTAAAAAATATGGTGGTAGTGTCTTGAGATTGGTGGTAATGTCCTTTGTGTAGGACTATCCTAAGCTTCTAGGTGCACCTGTGTCTAGATATTTGAGGTCTCTTCCTACTTAAGCTATTTATTAAACCCTATTTTTACTATAATTATTGATTTATTAAGTAAACCCTAATTCTCCATGTAGTTAAGGCATCTAGTTAATATGGACTAAAAAGTGTGTTCATTAGTAGGGTAGGTTAGACATATTTAACACCCTATTATGAAGAGATTTTCCTAGATACCAATAATTAAAGGAAGGATAAATCCTAATCTAATTCTCCATACTTAAGTTCTGGTGCAAGTTCAAGTGAATCTAGTATGATAGTGTCCTTGAGTGTGCTTGAGATTGGAAATCTAGGTAATCTAAGTTTAGGACTATTGTAGATGGTAGTATGTAGAAGTAGGGTATAATATGAATAGATAACCTTAATTTTTTTTTTAAATTATGAATTTAAATGTGTATTATGCATCTAAATTCCATTTAGTGTCTATAGGGATAAAATTAATGTATATTACTATTTTGATGTTTATGCAGATGATAAAAGAGGTATAGACTTACCCTATTAGGTTCTAGTTTTGAAAAGATGTCTATTTGGGAAATAAATAGGTAAAATACATTAATGCCTTTATTGGGCACTAGATCCATGTGGTGATAATTTAATTATTATGGTGATACTATCCATCTAGCAAAACACTCAATATTAAGGGCTAAGATCAAGAAATGAGGGACTAAGACTACTTTAGGTCTGACTAGGGATATTTATGTCCTACACAAAGGTTGGATAAGTGTGAAAATAGTCTCTAGGATAGGTATATGGATAATTTAGACATAGGTAGCCTCAAATATCACTTTTAGTGCTCAAATATAACTTTTAGGTGATTAATTTTACCCTACCTTTATTCTATAAATGCAAAAAATCTAAATGACAAGGATAAAGGAAAAATAAATGTACCTAGACTTACTTAAGAGGTGAAGCCCATGAATCTAGGTTTGAGTACGTGAAGTGGGGTCAAATTATGTGAATCATGCTCCAATTCATGTCTTATAAGTGAAACATGCATGAATTAGTCCTTAAGAGATTTCAAAATCAAAAGACTAAATTGAGTAAGAAGTAAAACTAAGTAAAAATGAGTAAAGAGATCGGAGAGAGGAAAAGAATGTATACACCTCATTGGGTACATGAACTAATTCCTAAATGTGGTATAGCCTATGTGTGTGCATGTGTGTAGTGATCAATTGGTGAATATCTTGGACTAAGATGATGGTTTACTCAATCTTCATGTGTGGATGACTGAAGAACTCAATCTAGTTTTGACTCCATCATTGGCCACCCCTACTTAGTGGATCATGACCTATGAATAGATTGGATTAGACTAATATTTTATCCAAACCTATCATGTAGTTTGACTGATAACTCTAGTAGGATATGAATCCATCATTACCCACCCATGTGTATTAAATACATCTAAACCTAAACTATGTGAATTAACATTAAATATCTAATTGGGTATGTCTAACTGGATATGTTAGCTCTACAGACATTTGGGTAAAATATATGGGCTCTAAGACACTAAAGAATGCTAACCACTGTAGATGGATTCAAGAATGAAATTAGTGTGTAACCTAGAATATGATGTTGGCTGAATATAGCATTGAGAATGACATGGAATTTATCATTCCATATATTCAACTGATGTGTAAGTGAGCATATGGAAGCAATGTATTGTGTACATTCCCCTAGATATGATATTTGAGCATATGGATTATGGATTGAGTTGTAATAGACTATATATAGGTAACTAAAATGAATATGGGAATGATCATTCAATGTATGATGCACCCAATCTAAACAAACTAATATGAATTTGAGCTAAACTAAAATGAATCTAAGAAAAATTGAGTATAACTGATAAATCTGTAACTAAATCTATACAAACTTGTACTATGCCTATTGTACTTTTCTATCCAAACTATATTTTCCTAAAATTGAGGCTACTAGAAAGTAGCACTATATCTTGGACAATAGCGCCATTTTTTTTAATGTGGCACTAGTGTCCTAATTTGGGTGCTAGTTTCCTTCTAGTTTGATTTCTATGCAACTATATTGCTTTTTAGGTCACTATTTTCCCACTATGTTTACCTAGGTTTTATTTTTGTAATCTAAGCCTATGTGCTAAAAATGTACTATGATTACAATATAGGAGTGTGATATTTGTGATAAACCCCTATGAATGCCCCTCTTTTTAAGGAAGTAATTTAACTTATTTAAGAACTATACTCAAAATAAAAATCTCTGCAAAATGTGTGTTAGCTAGGGAATATATGATAACTACATAATAATCCAATATAATTTGCATACATAACATCATAATGTAAGATAATCTGAGCATAAATTTATAATTTAAGATTTATGTCATGTATATAATTCACAAGGTTGTCAAGGTAGATATAATAATGTATTTAACAATAAATCTGAGTAAAAACTAGGTAATTACGAAGGGGGATGAGGCATGATATCCCTCATGACACCCAAATAGGGAAGGGAAGATGCGTGAGGTCCCTCATGGAATCTAAAATTTTTATGCGTAACAATCAAGAGATAAGTTTTATGACCATGATGTATATAATAAATCATGCATACAATACACATGAGGCACACAAAATAGGCCAAGGGGCCACAATACAAGGGACATGGGCACATGTCACTAAATATAATAAAATTAAGATATACAAGGACATGTTCAAAAGTCCACATACACAAGCAAAAATCAAGTTGGATTAGATCCACATATAAGAACATGTATAAATGTTTTCATACACAATCATGAATGCACACACAGGACATGGCCACATGTCCAAAGCATGCATACTATGAATAGTAGTGGTATAGAGCCAAAGAATAATGACATACTCAAATTCCCTCAAATAGAAGAAGCATAGAGATATAATCAAGTCTAAACTAAGAAATATAGAAAATAAAGTATGCATGAATATGTAATACAAATCTATGTAAGAGCTAAGATGTAAATTGTTGAGTCTAAAGCAATAATAGCTGGTAAAAAATATAAATACAACATGACCAATATCGAGATATAACAATGCCAAAGCTATGATGTAAATTATAGAAAGATATAAATAAGAATTGAAACTATGGTTAGGGTGCCCCCAAGTGGGATAATATGTCAAATGAAGACCCATGTATCAGTGTATATTCCCCCAATGGGTAGATAATAACACATATAGATTAGTGTGGTGTACCTAAGTACTGTAATTAATCTTAAATCACTTAACAAGAACTATTGAAGCATATATGTATGATAAAAATGACTAAGTTAAATAACATATGTAGTGTCTAGAAAATATAAAAAATGTAAACATAGTAATACATATAATCTATATTTTTATGTTTTCTGAGTAATTATTTGAATTTTTTTGTGTTTTTTGACATATTGTATTGTTTTTAGATTTTTTTAGATATAAGATATGTACAAGAAACATGAAAATGAACAATGTAAAAGGATCAAGAGAGAATTAAAATATGTACGAGTGGGGTGAAATAATAATAACCAATGAGTCTCATGGGAGACTCACTATAACTGTGGTCTATGTCAAATAAAGGAACTATGAGCATGTGTGTTATATGAAAGGAAAAATGTGGTCCTTGAATCTACTGTACTAAGTGATATATATTTATATCTACCTATGAAGTGATGTTATGAATATATGGCACTAACTATGGTGCCTTGTGAATTATATGGGTCTTAGGGACCCATTTGGTATAATAATCTATAGGTAGAATAGGTGTCATATGTTGAGAACCTTGAGAACTCAATAATACTAATCTTAGTAGAAAGTGAGTAGAGGGAGACCCCCTAAAATTTTCAATGTATCTCTAATGTAGGGGTCTCTTTAATAATAGTCTTTGTGGGAGAGTATGTGTGCATGGAAACATTTTAGGAATATACCTCATTTTCACTGGTGGCTCCACTAAACTCTTGGTGTAATAATAGGAAGTATACTCAAATATATAATTGATAACTATCTTATATCTGGTAACTATGTTATAATTGGTAACTAGGATGCAAATGCCTGTGGGATAGGTATATGATACTCATATGAAATACCCTCAATTATGACCACCTAATTTGCATGTATATATTTTATGCATTTGTGCACTATAAATAGGATGGATCATAGCTATTATGTCCATGGCCTACCCAATATATCAAACATGCTTGCACTAGGTACTACTAAAAATATAGTGGCCACATGTGCTAATCTAACTTTTAGTTGAAGTAAAATCTCCCCAATAGATATCTAAACATGACCATTGAAACCAATGATAGCTATGTATATGGAGGATATATACTACTTTGATTACCCAAAATACTATAGAAATGTGATAGTGCACATGTTAATGCTTGACTCATTGTCAACCATAACACTCTAGATAGGATGATGATCCATTTATGCTTATACAAAGAGTGCATATAAATTTATAACATCATCAATAATCTCCTTCTCTAAGAAAGTGATGAGTGGTCTAGATATAACTATAGTGTGGTACACACCAATGATATTGTGTAGTGGTTGTGCCTCTTCTGTATTAGTGTGATATGAAGCTGGGGATGGATGTGTCTGATATGTGTAGTGAACACCTTAAGTAATCCATACCTCATTCATTATCTATTTTTAAAATGGATCT
The DNA here is from genome assembly GCA_037957365.1 of Torreya grandis. Taxonomy (NCBI): domain Eukaryota; kingdom Viridiplantae; phylum Streptophyta; class Pinopsida; order Cupressales; family Taxaceae; genus Torreya; species Torreya grandis. The sequence goes on along the minus strand of JARHVA010005286.1, from coordinate 223,204 downwards.
AATAATATTTTCAATGATTTATCTTTTGTTTGTTGTAATTTTGGTGCCTCTATGTGTCTTCCCACCTTAATAATGTTAGCTTCAATCAAATCTTGTATCTTATGTTTCAAGATGATACATATGTTTGTTATATGGCATGGTACTATGTGATACTTACAGAATGCATTGGAATCATAATTCCTTAGAAGATGTCATGTTGTATCAACCTATTCTATGGGAGGGAGAGATATGATATTGCATACTAAGAGTTTTAAAACATGTGTTGTCAATTCTAGAAGGTTAGTGAAATCTCTGCATGAAGGGGCTGATAAAACCAAGCATGGAGATGGCTCTAAAGCTATGTTAACTATGGTATTTAGATCAATATTGTTTTCAATTGTCCTTACCTTGTATGGAGGCTTACTATAAATCTTTACATTTGATTCTAATCTAGTTGTATATTTTATTTTTCCCATTGAGAGAATTTTGACTTCTCTTTATTTTACTATGTGGAAAAAAATTGTGAATATTGGAAACTTCTTAAATGAGATAGCTTCATGTAATGATGGTAGAAGAATCTATTTAAATATGTCATAAATCTCTTTATCTTCCATGGGGCTAGTTAATTTAGCTAATATAATCTTGTATTGTAAGACATATTTTACAACAGGCTCATTTATTTATTTATTTCAATTGTGTAACGTGAGCATATGATATCTTGTCACTAATGTTAATGGATAAGTCTGTTAAAAAAATGTATGCCAAAGGATCGAATGTGGTGATAGAATAATTTGGTAGATCATAAAACCACTATAAGGTATAATACTTTAAAATACATGGGAATAACTTAATGAGGATCCAATCATTGAACATATCGTCCAAACATGTTGCATGAAAATCTTGAAGATCATGCTCTGGGTCACTTTTAACATCATAAAATGTAAACTTAGGTGCCATTAATTTGGATGAGAAGGGAGTTGATTCTATGTGATGTGCTAAAGTTTTTTGTAATGTAACATTAAAATCTAAGGCATGAGATAGATTAGTGTCTCCCTTCTCAATATGTAACACATTAACCTAAAAAGTATGAACCTCATGTATAAGGGATTGTACATATAGAGTAGAGGAACTAACCACAAGAGGTTTAGTTGTCACTAAAGGTTGTTGAGTTAAAATTGGTTGTTGTGCTAGATGATTTGGCCCCTATATAGTTGTAACAATGTTATTATCTAGGGGAGTTTAAGATTGACCATTGTTTGATTTATTCTTAATTTTCATGATGGCTTGTAAAATTTGTACATGATCAAGGGGTTTTCCATGAAGTCTATCTCTAGATATATGTAATATATTGTAAACATCAAAAATATAAACACCATGATTCTGAGAGTTGAAGTATGCCTTGACAACCTTAGGACCCCTTTGGGACCATTTAACCTTCCAAACCCTAATAGATCTTACCCACAATCAATTTGAATTAACTAGATTAAACCCTATCTTTCACCTATTTTTACCCTTTACCCTTGACCATATACTATTAGGTTGACCATCAACAATCACCCTAATCATCGATAGTCAAGGTCTACCTTTTTAACCAAGAACATGCAAACTGCCTACCTTAATTTTCTAAAAATAAGTTATCTAAATCTATGTGTGATCCATTGCATGGATGATTTATAATTAGATATCCCAATTTATCCTTCACTTATACCTCTTGTTTGTGCCTATAAGAAGAGAGGATATGGGAGGTGAAATCCATCTGCAATCATGATCAAAGAGATTGTGCATCTAGTAGTTCTTTTTTTTAGGTCAATCATTATCAGTAATCCATTAAACTTGCTACCACATCAGAGAGTCAATTTGTCACCACCTCTCCACCAAGTTATTAGGTATTGTTACTCTATCAAAATCAAGCTAGATTCCACCAACAGGTCAACTACCTCAACCATCCACCTAATTGACTTTTGGTAAGACAAGTACTTGTTTCTTAGTATTTATTTACTTTGTTTCCATTTTGCAATTAACCTAGGTCTTACCCATCTCTTAGAATCCATATTTTGGATCTCATCAACTAACCTTTTTACCAGTCTAGATCTAGACATAGTAACTATTGATGGTTGTCTCAACCACTGATGGTCTATCCAATAGTTGATGGTTACTTTGACTACTGATAGTCACCTTAACAATTGATATTTAGCCCAACCACTGATGATCATTGTGGTAGTAAAAACCAACAAGATAATTTCGCTTAAAAAAACACAATCAAACCTAATTCTTTGTGTTTCTACCTATTCACAAACCCTTTTATTATTATTTTAAGCATACCCCAACTCCCTAGCACTAGCATTGATTAGTTTATCACTAGTTTAATCATTTCTTGTCTATTATCTAAGTATGTATTATTATGTTAAATTTTAGTACTATTGACTTATTGATGCAAGTATCTTCTACTATTTATAAACTTAATTTTTTGAAACGTTTGGATTGACATCGCCTAAAGAAGCTCTTACTTTTAGGATCTAGTTATCGCTAGGCAATCCACTCAGCTACCTATCTAACAAAAAATTTTGCTTTAGTGTTTTCTTATCTACAAGTCATCCTCCTAAGCTAAAGAGGAGCTCTTCACAATCTTTTGATTTAATGTGTGCACAATCAAATAGGTTTTTCATCCACACCTGTATTTAGTTTCTCCTTTTCCCTTTTCCAATAATAAGTAAAAATTCACTAAAATATTTTGGTATGCCTAGTGGGACCATTGTGTCTCTACATGGGTTCTTGTTTGCTTGCATTTTCTCTCTATTCTATGCTCATTAATGAAATCAAAATTTTCTTTTGGGCTTAAAATTAAGTGCATGCATTGACTACTTGAAAGTTTAGTTCACATAGCTTAACTTAAAAATAAAGTAATCTATCATAGCTTCAATCTTTGTTACACACACTAAACCAAACCAATTTCAAAAATTAAACATCAAATAAATTTGAGACAAGGCCCAACTAGTATTTCATCACCTAGAAGTAAACTTACCCTTTCTTAACAATCCCACTTGGATGTCATTACTAAGGGGAGAACCAACTTAGCTCTCTAGTTGAGTATAATCTCTGGATATCAATATATATTGGCTAAGCACCCAACACCCTTATCACTATGGTGTGTGAAGTGAGGGGTGAAGCCCCAATACTAATCCATGTATTGATTCCAATACATATTATTTTTGAGTGCCTAAACACAACCTGAAACTAACCTTAGACTTCCTCTCTAGTACCCACTCTACAAACCAATTTAAGTCACACAACTTCTTAAAGCATAATCTAAAAGTGAGATTAATTAAAACTCTAGGGCTTAACATATATTTTAGAGTGTGATTTTATTTATTTTATCATTTTCTTGTCTTCTCTTTATTTTAATAGTGAGGCTATTTGTGCTTTCTATCTCTCCTATCTCTTATGATTCTCACTCACCAGTAGTGAAGAGACCTTGTAGAGAGAAACCCATCACCAAGCCAACCTACCCAAGCCTCCTCATTAACCAACAACCCATTTGAAATTACCATAAATAACTAACCAGCCCAAACTACCACTACCCTTATACCTTCCATCCCTACCAACCACTCCTCCAATATAAGAGTTTCTGCCTCTATGTCTACCAACCTTTCTTTATCTACCTCAAACCCATCAACCACTACTCAAATTTAAAGATTTGTGGTGTCCATACACTCTACCTTTCCCCTGATTAGTATAAGGGTCACCACCTTTCCATTTGTCACCAACCCAATTACCACTCCTATCCAACAACCACCCCTTGGATTGACCATTGGCTACATCCCTAATGTATAATGGCATGTATCCACTACCCAAAAACCTACATCTACCTACCCTTATGTATCTTCCACCCAACCAATGACATTCACTTACCAATAAGTGGTAGCCTCCCAACCTTTTATCCACTATCAATATATCTCCCAACCATCCCAATAGTATGCATCTTATAACCCTTCAAGTGCACAACCCCAAGCATACCTAATGAAGATGATTATGGATAACATGACCACCTTGGAATCATCTATTTTTGGTGCTCACAACATCATATCATATGACATAATCTATAATGAGCCCATCCATCCATCCATACCTATCAATCCATATCCTCCCCAATGGGAACCTCCCAATTTCTCTAAATTTCAAAGGAGGATCCCCAAGATCACCCTAGGTCATTTAGGCATGCTTGTTATCTCATCACCTATGATGATGGCCTTCTTATTTTTAACTTCCCATGTCTCTAGTTGGTCTGACATTGGATTGGTATAGTGCCATACCTAAGCACTCCCTTTTCTCTTTCACCTAACTAGCTTAAACCTTCTTGGACCACTTTCTGATCAATATCTCCAAAAACAATTCTATCACTAACCTCTACTCTATGTGATAGTTTGAGGATGAATCCATTATCAATTTTGTCACTCATTAGAGGAGCCTAATTAGCCAACTTTCCTTTTTATTACCTCAATCCAAACTCATACAACTCTTTGCTTGGGCATGTGCCAAGCATACATCATCTACACTACATTTCCAAAGCTTCCAAAATTTTGATGAAGATTTTACCATAGTGCTTAAGTTAGAAAACTAAGCCATTGACGAAGGTAAGTTAAAGCTCAAAAATAAGAATTTAACCTATAAACGGATGAGGATTATTTCTTCAAGTCAATAAACTAGTCCAATACCAACACCAAGACCAAGGGAACTATGAATGTGGTTGTCCTAAAATCCAATCCTCTACCTTCCATCAACCAATATAATTCCTCTAGTTCCTCAAAGCAAAATTTGAGGAACCAAAACTGGAAAAACCAAAAGAAATTAACTCCACTTAGAGAATCCTATGAATTTATCTTGGAGAAGTTATTGAAAGCCAATATCATTCAACTTCTTCCTATCAAACCTCCCTAGTAGTTGGATGCCTCTCATCCTACACCTAGTTGGTTCAACTAGAATGATCTGTGTCATTCATAGGTTAATAGGGCATGGCGTCAATAGGTAAAACACCTTTAAGATCCTTGTCCAATCTCTCATTGATAAGGGGGGGCTTAAATTGGACAACCCCAATGCACCATCAAACCAAGCCCTTGATATATTCAGGCAACCCTTCCCAAACCATGATCCTACCAAAAATGAGAGCAACAATGTTAAATTCTCTCATGATACCCATATAGTTAATGTGGTTCTTGACACACTCATTACTAAAGATCCTATTGACCAACCTATTTATCCCTCACCCTCTATGCTTATTAAGGTAGTAGAATTACCCTCTCCTCCTTTAGAGACCCAAACTGAGGAAACATCATATTTTCCCTCCTCTACTTATTGAGGTGTTGGAGTCATTAACCACCCTTTTAGCTGATACATCAAAATAACCAACCATCACCACCATATGTTTACCTTCAACTATCAAACAAACTACTCCACCTTTAGATATCATTCTCGAGAAGGAAACCCCCATGTCTATGCCTCCCATTAAACAACCACTTATATCAACCTCATATCCTTTGCTTGAGGAAGAGGATGAGGTTACCTTCCCTATGTCTCTACCTAGGGGCTTATATTTTAGGTCTACTATTTAGAATATCAAAACAACCTACAAACCATTCTCTAGGTTATTACAGAAATTAGAATTTATCTCCAACCCTAACATAGATCAAGCCACCTTCTAGTAGTAATTAAGGATACCTTATATCACCAAGAAAGAACCTCCAACCATACCTTTAGTAGACCAACCCATCACTTTCACCATTTGAGATTATACCCTATCAACTACTTTTACTAATCCAACAATCCCTTAACCATCTAAGACACCTAGACCCCAAGCAACTAAGTCACCTTCTAAGACCAAACCAACCAAACCAATGAAAAACCTTGGTCTCCTCCCTACACCAAGTCTTAATAACCCTTTGGTGAATATAGGCCTAACCTCTTTAAACCTAGCCACCAAACACTAGACCAAAGAAACCAAAGAGACAAAACCACATAAATTTTAGAAGGCCTAAATTTTTCCTCCCTCAACCTATTTCTCCATTATAAAACCTCATCTCTCTACCTTGAGAAAGCTACCAATTACCTCTACCAAAAACCCACCACCTCTTTTGTTTACACCTTCCTAGTTTCTATTTGATGTGCCTCTTTTCATCGTGTTAATAATACTTAAGTTGCCTACTTTTTGATCTTTCACCTCTAGCTCATCAACATCTTGCCTAAATGGAAGCCATCAACCAAGTGTACCAACCTACCCAAAAAACCTAGCTCTAAACAAACTCCTAATTTAATTATCAAAGAAAAAATGGCTACACCTTTACCATCTTTGGATGAGTCATACTCAACCATCATCCATAGGTTACTATATACTTCTTGTTTATCCTTACCTCCCATCAGACCCTTTAACCTTCTAGCTTCTAAACCCATCTAGTACAATGACCACCAAGTGTGTTCTTATCATAGGACACCTGAATATGACATGGAGAACTTCAAAGCTTTCTAAACCATTATCCATTAGCTTTATGATGAGGATGATCTATTAAAAAACAAACCTCCTATGATCCCCATAGTAATCCAACCACCAACCATACCTACCCAACACTCACCTAAACCTCCACTCTCACCTCAGAGTGAAGATAAGTCTAACTAGTCTACTAATTCAACCTCTCCTTCTATCCATACTATTAATGTAGGCACAAGACTATAGTATAAGGATAAGGGGAAGGCTAGGTGTCCATTCCATGGATGTATCCATCTTCAACCTCCCAACCAACCCACACCCAATTGCCCCCATCTTCCACCAAACCCAAGGTGTCTATTTTAGGTGCCTCCCAATCTAACTCCTGAGAATCCATTAGGAGAGTTATCCTCAATCAACTTCACTAGACCTTGGCAAAGATGAGCTTGTATGAGTTGATCTCTACCTCTCCCCATCACTGCCAAGTGCTAATAGAGGCTTTAAAATCCATTGAGGTCCAACCTAAGGACCATCGACCTCTAATAGCCCTTGGTGGTACACTTCAAACTTCTAACCTTGTTACCTTCAATGATTTGGATATCTCTTCCATCCACCCTAAGGAATTAGATACCCCTCTCTTTATTATTGCTTACATCAACCAAACTAACATTAAATGGGTCATGATTTATGGAGGAGTTAGCATTAACGCCATCTCCTCACATGCCTACAACCAACTTAACTTGCCAGATAATATCATGTCTAAATCTTTGGCCATCCTTCATTTCTTCAATGATATTGTTGACCCAATTTTTCCCCTTAAGAAAAATCTCGATCACCTTCTGCACTCGCTTTACATGGCTAGTTAATTTTGGGTTGCAAGGTCCACCTTCATGGTTTAACAGCTCCGTTTCAAAGCATTGGCTCATCGATCTCGTTCGTTGGCATTCACAGTAGCATAAGGTAGAGTATTCAAATGTTCACAAAAGGGGAGAGGAAAAGGCTGGGGCACTTAACACTAAGGCAAAAGGAGGGTAGACATTTACAAGAATAATGCAGTTGGTGGCAAAATCACTGCCCACAACACCGGCGGGTAAAAAGAGACCGCAAACAGATGCAGTCAGCGGCAAAATTGCCTCTCACAACAAAAGCAGAGAAAATAAAGGCAACCAACTTAGCTGACATCAGCAAAATTGCCATGCTCGACAGCCTACTTGGCTGACATCAGTGAAATTACCATGCTTGACAGCCAATCGGCCAATGTCAATAAATTTTTTGCATGAAGTCCACGATGTTGGGCGGTAAAATTACCGTTCACAACATTAGGCGGCAAAAAAACCCTACAGAACACAGAAAAAGACCCACCCAGTGGGCAGAGGAGCAGACCAGCATGTAAAATGAGGTAGCAAGCATGGTCCCAATAGACTTATGATGTCATCTATAGTGTTTTCTCTCTTCCTAATGAAGACTCAAGCTGCCACTTGCAAGCAAAAGCCAATGAGAACTCCTCTTGGCTCTTTCCATATAAATACACAGACTTGGTCATTTTAAAGGATCTTCTCCAATTTTGTAAAGAGCATAGCTCTACAAATTTTCCACTTGAATCAATAAAAGATAGTTTTTACCTCTATTTGGATAGATTGTGTAGAGTATGCCTTGAATGTTGGTCTGTGTCCAATCATTGTCTCTTGATGCTCTCACAGGTTTAACACCAGCAAACCTATGATCTACAAAGCACCACTGTCTGCTGCTGCCATGAGTAGAGTTCTATTTTGGAGGTATAAAATAGGTGAGGTCACTTACATTGTGTATTTCCTAGCACCTTGGTGAGTCCCTATTTCCTATGTTTTCCATAAGAACCTCCCTGTCATTTCCATCGACCTGGTCTTTTCTGCCAAATCTGAGTGTATGTATGTTTTGTTTGATCCTGAGTGTGGAGGTGGGAAGGTCATTTCATTTTTGGTGTATACCTCTTTAGAGTAGGCTATTTGTTTTCATGCATTTCTTCTCCCTTTTCATCCCCCCCAGTATATATATATATATATATATATATATATATATATATATATATATATATATATATATATATATATATATATATATATTGCACTGCCTGGAACAAACAAGATACATTAGAGGGAACTAGCCCATACTTAGAGACTCTCCTCTCCTGCTTCATCATCCCACAGGTGAGAGAGGAGTTTCCATGTTGCGGGGAGAGGGTAGGAATCCATTTTCCTACCATCGAGTGCAATCTCCAATCGTCAATAGTTTTGGCACGCCTGGTGGGACCATTTTTTCAATGAAGTAAAGTTGCAAGATTGATGCTGGTCCTGTTACAGCAGATCAAGTTTCTTCATCATCTAGTGACTCTGAGTAAATCCGTTGGTTAAGCAATTTAGTGCCATCAGAAATCATCCATTTCTTGTATGTATACTTATTTTTCTCAAAATCATGGGTTTTGTTTTCCTACATATAATATCGACCAGACTCAAAATATTCAAAGAATCCCCTCAAGTAGCTCTCCTAGTTGCCCTGCAACTATAAGTGGGGTGAGGCTCAAATTTGAGAGGCAGACAATGGAAATCAATAGCCTAGAAGAGTAGTACAAATATTAGCAGGAGCTGATGTATAAAGAGGAGTGCTTGTTTAGGCAAGCACATGCTTTGTAGTCCATGAAGGAAGAGACGCCAAAATGGAGAAATCCATTTTTTCAAGGTAGCCAGCCTTGTGCACCCCTTCCTACCCTAAAGAAAACCCCCTCTTTTGCACCAAATCCATTTTATCAAATTGCACTTGCTCACTCCAACTCATCCAATACAGATGCTCCCAATCCCGTGCGCCTAGCCTTCTAATGCCAAATGGCATCAGAGTGACCTCCCATGGAGATCAATCTTTTCAACTCCTTAGATCAGGAATCTTCCATTGAGAATAATACCATTAGCCAGCACATCCCTCTTCTAAAGACTCCTCCAACGCACCAACAATGTTTTCCTTGCATTCCTCAGCCTCCCCAAGTTCTCCAGCATGATGTACAAATTTTGAGTTGGAGGAAGGAATGCCAAGGACCAGCTCAAAGCTTTGAAGAGGATCATGCTGGTCACCTCTAAGAGAGACTCTTCCAGGAAAACCTAGCCAGACAAATTGAAGACTTAGAGGCTAGGATAAAGCTGCTTGTTGAAAAAGAGATAAAATTTCCAGACCTTGAGGAGGAGCCTCAGGACCTCATGGAAAACAAAGTTGCTCCCTATTTGCAGGGGCAGGATTCAAATTTCAAAATCCTGAATTGGGGGAAAACAGTGGAATCATGGGGCAGAATAGAAGAAGAAAAACAAGTTTTTTCTCAAAACTTTGAAGAAGCTGAAACTGCTCCTGCTTATGATGATACTGGCAGCCTCCAGGAAAAGCTTTTCCAGGAAGATCTGAGTAGGAAAATTGCAGAGTTGGAGTCCAAAGAGAATTTCCTCAGCGAATGTGTGGTGGACGGTTCAGGCCAAACAGCATATTCCATGCCTAAACACACACCACTTACACATTTCCAAGAGAGTTGTCAGGGCATGCCTAACATTGATGAAGTGTTGATCAAGTGGAGAGAGGAGAATCATTTTATTCTAGCTCAAGGACTGTTTCCTCTTCCACATGTTTTCTCCACTTCGTCCCTTCTCAAGGAAGAACCTATTTTGAAAGAGGTAGGAGAGGAACAAAAGATCCAATCTGTATTCCTTTAGGAGGTTGTCATGAGCGACAACGAAGAAGAAATCATCATTGATGCTCCTTGTGAAGACCTTATCAAAAGTGGAGAAGATGCAGGCCTTGCGTATATGCGGATGTTCCAGCAATTCGAAGAGGAACAAATGCATGGTAAGCTCTCTTCTCCTCTATTTGATGAACTTCCTTGCTGTATTGATGAGGATGACTACATTGAAGAATCTGAGTTAGATGAGGATCAGGAGAATATTTTTGAAAATCTAGAGAACCTGATCAGCAAAGAGGAAAAGGAGAGGTCTGTCTTCTTGGAGGAATGCCTTGAAGAAGTGAGCTTTAAATAGGAAAGTGAAGTCTTGTGAGGTGAGCAATCATTTTGTGAGTCCTTTCTAGATGTCACCTCATTCACCCCTTTTCAAGAAGGCCAAGAGGAAGCAAAAGACAAGTCTAACAGAGCCTACAATGAAGTAGAAGGAAACAAATTAGACCATGATACATTACAAAAGGAATGTGCAGATCAGAAGGCTTACGGTGATGAACCGGCGGTAATTGATTTCTTGGTGAGGAGCACCAATATCAAAGGCCAAGATTTAACAGGCCTCTAGGGACAATTAAAATACGTATATATTGGAGGCATGTTTGATTTTGATCCCCTCAGTTTCTAGCCAACTCAGGTGACAGGTAGGAAGAGTAAGTCACCAAATCTCATTTTCTTTGAGCTACTTGCCTACCACCATAAGTCTTCTCACTAGGAAGGGGACTTGAGAAGTTTTCCATTTGATCCAGGAGGGAGATAGTCATTCTTGGTTAGCTATATATAATAGTTTGCTTTCAGTCATTTTCTCTATTTTCCCTAAGTGCAGTTACACAGGTAGTTGTTTTTAGTCTTGTGTGTTTCCCTTTGCATGTGGGGGTAAATTCTATGTATTTGATTCTAGGATTATCAAAGCTATTGTGAACTCTCTTCAAAATCACCATCTAATTCTACACCCAATGGATATGTAAGGCAACTGGGTTCTAAGCATAGTAGGCACGCTTACCCTGTGACTCACCAATTTGTTGACCCAATTTTTCCCCTCAGGTGAAATCTCAGTCACCTTCTGCACTCGCTTTGCATGGCCAATTAATTTCAGGTTGCAAGTCCACCTTCATGGTTCAACAGCTCTGTTTCAAAGCATTGGCTCATCAGCCTCATTCATTGGCATTCACGGTAGCATAAGGCAGAGTCTTAAGACATTCACAAAAGGGGAGAGGAAAAGGCCGGGGCACTTAACACTAAGGCAAAAGGAGGGCAGATGTTTAAAAGAATAATGTAGTCAGTGGTAAAATCACCGTCCACAATACCGGTGGGTAAAAAGAGATTGCAAATAGATGCAATCAACGGCAAAATTGCCACTCACAACACAAGCAGAGAAAAGAAAGGCAACCAATTTGGTCAACGTTGACAAAATTGCCGCACTCGGTAGCCTGCTCGACCAACATTGGAAAAATTGCTACGCTCGATACCTAATCAGCTGACATCAACAAAATTGCCGCATGCAGTCCATGATGTTGGGCGGTAAAATTACCGCTCACAACATCAGGCGGCAAAAAAGCCCTACAGAACACAAAAAAAGACCTACCCAGCGGGTAGAAGAGCAGACCAACATGCAAAACGAGGTAGCAAGCATGGTCCCAATAGACTTATGATGTCATCTATAGTGTTTTCTCTCTTCCCAATGAAAACTCAAGCTGCCACTTGCAAGCAAAAGCCAATGAGAACTCCTCTTGGCTCTTTCCATATAAATATGCAGACTTGGTCATTTTAAATGATCTTCTCCAATTTTGTAAAGAGCACGGCTCTACAAATTTTCCACCTAAATCAATAAAAGATAGTTTTTACCTCTATTTGGATAGATTGTGTAGAGTATGCCTTGAATGTTGGTCTGTGTCTAGTCATTGTCTCTTGATGCTCTCACAAGTTCAACACCAGCAAACCTGTGATCTACAAAGCACCACTGTCTGCTGCTACCAGGAGTAGAGTTATATTTTGGAGGTATAGAATAGGTGAGGTCACTTATAGTGTGTATTTCCTAGCACCTTGGTGAGTCCCTATTTCCTATGTTTTCCATAAGAACCTCCCTATCATTTCCAGCGACCTGGTCTTTTCTACCAAATCTGAGTGTATGTATGTTTTGTTTGATCCTAAGTGTGGAGGTGGGAAGGTCATTTCATTTTTTGTGTATCACCTCTTTAGAGTAGGCTATTTGTTTTCATGCATTTCTTCTCTCTTTTCATCCCCCCAGTATATCTATATATCTATATTTTGCACTGCCTGGAACAAACAAGATACATCAAAGGGAACTAGCCCATACCTAGAGACTCTCCTCTCCTACTTTTCCGTCCCACATGTGAGAGAGGAGTTTCCATGTTGCGGGGAGAGGGCAGGAATCCATTTTCCTACCACCAGGTGCAATCTCCAGTCATCAACAGATACCATGGCCACTACTTTGGGAACTATCATACTTCATATCTATTTAGGAACCCATAGACTCCCCAAACTTTTCTATGTTATGGAAGGTGAATTCCAATACATCTTATTAGGATGACATTGGATTCACAACATGGGTTGTGTTCCTTCTACCCTCTACTATTACATTAACTTGGATCATGAAGGCTAATTCATCACCATCTCAATTAACCCAATTCCTTTCTCAATATCAAACATGATCTATCACCCTAATGATGTCCTCATACCCCCATCTAACACACCCTCAATAACTAAAACCCAACCTCTTACCACCAATGTGGATATCATATCCCCTACTATCGATGAGCCATCAACTAGTTCCTCTATCTCTTCAGACCAAATCCCCACCATAGACCCTTTAGAATCAATGTTCTATCACATTTCACTAGAGGAGTATCACCTTCCTACCCTTGATTATTTCCATACTCCTCATGAGTATGGGCATCTCACCAACTAGCCAAGATATGATCCCAATGTTAGAACTATCATTCCATTTGGACCTCCCCACTATTAGACCCATTTTATCTATAGAGGACTTGATAAATCCCTTGGTGCTTCTACCACCTCTCTTTCACATCGACCATTCACCATCAATTTTTCTTACCTAGATAAATAAACTTCACAAAAACATACCTCCATCAGTTTGCTTAGAAGGGCTTTGGTCTAGAGTGGTATGAGCATGGTCCATATGAATTGGTCACCATCAAAACTAGGAAGTCACACAAGAAGCATAGACTAGGTTTAACCTTACCTAATAATAAAAAATCCAAACAACCCACTTTTACCATTATTGAGGGGGATATGCCTTCCTCACTAACCTCACCTCCACTTACGTGTGAGGATGATGACATTATCCAACCTAACTTTTTTTCCATCAACATGATCAGCCTTAGACCCCTGACTTATCAAAAGGAGTGGGTGACCATAACCATCCCTTTAACCCATCCTAAGATGATAGGAGAAGACTTTCCTACCATTAACATTGGTTAGTGCTAGGATGATGATTATATTCTCACCCACCTTGGTGCCCTAGATTCCTCCATCCATGAATCTATTTCTCTTGAGAAGTAGAACATGTTAAACAAACCCACCATGGATATCAACTTGAGTACTTTGGACAACCCCTGCATTGTCATAATTGATCAATCATTGAATGCCAAGGAACTTTAGGACTTACACTCTTTCCTCTAAGACCACAACATAGCCTTTACTTGGTCTTATGTTGATATGCCTAGAATTGACCCTACCCTTTCTACCCATAACATAGTCACTCACCATGATGCCAAACCTATCAAGTAAAATCTATGATTCATGCACCCTTTCATAGCTCTTCTCATCAAAGAAGAGTTTTAGCATGTTCTATCTGTCAACTTTATTTAACCCATTAACTACCCCTAATGGGTCTCAAATATTATGCCTATCACCAAAGCCATAGGGGGACTATGCATTTTTGTATAATTTTGTGACCTCAACCTCACTTTCCCCAAAGATGACTTCCCTATACTAAGCATTTATTATCTTATTGATCTTATAGTCAGCCATGATATGTTATCTCTCATGGATGGGTTCTCAAGTTATAAATAGATCTTAATTGCTCTCTAAGATTAGCATAAAACCACCTTTACCACTGCATGGGGAACCTTCTACTATAGGGTCATGAATTTTAGGTTAAATAACATTGGTGTAACCTACCAATACACCATGACCTACATCTTCCATGACCTCATCCATAAGATTTTAAAGGACTATGTAAATGACCTTCTCAAAAAAACCAAACTCTTAAAGGATCACTTTATCATTCTTAAGATCATCTTTGAATACCTTATCCATTACCATCTCTACCTAAACCATAAAAAGTGAATTTTTAGGGTCTTGACAAAAAAGGTTTCTTGATTTTATTATCTCCCTTCATGGAATCAAAGTCAATCCCACCAAAATCAAAGTAATCCTAGACATGCTTCCTCCAACTAACCTTAAGTAGCTTGCGAGGGAAGCTATAATCCATTCATCTTTTTATCTCCTAGCTTTTAGATTAATAACAACCTTTCCACCACCTCCTGAAGAAGGATATGTCTTTCAAGTGGAATAGAAACTACCAAAAGGCCTTTGATTCACTCAAAAAGTACCTTTTATCTCCACCTATCATTACCCCTCCCAAAGATGACCAACCCTTTTACCTATATATCTCTACCACCAACCATTCACTATAGCTAATGTTGGCTCATCAAGATGAACAACATAAAGAGAAAGCCATATATTACATTAGCCACATACTTGTACAATATGAGACTTAGTACACCCATACCAAGAATCTTTTCTTATCTTTAGTCTTCATGGCCACCAAACTTAACCACTACCTTCTCAACCATAAAACCTACATCATAACCAATACTAACCCACTCAAGTACATGCACTCCAATCCATACCAAAAATATCATATGTCCAAGTAGCTCATGATCTTAGTAGAGTTTGATCTTAAGTTTTTTTAGCAAAATTCAATGAAAGGGCAAGTTATTGATGAATAATTAGCCAAGTCACCCTTATAAAATAACGAACCTCCTCCTCTTAAGTTCCCTGATGAGTCCATCACAACCATCTCTCAAGTGGATTTTACCTATCAACTCACCATGTTATTTGATAGATCAAAGTGTCAATGTGGTGGCAGATAAGGCATCATCTTTATCCCCTTTCATGGTAAACCTCTTCTTTTGTCCTTCAAGATTGATTTTTAATGTACCAACAACATGGATAAGTATAAAGCCCTAATGATAGGCCTCCAAACTACCTTAGCCCTAGGAATCAAAATTATCAACATCTTTGGTGACTCCCAACTTATGGCCAATCAAATAAATGGCTCCTACCAGTGTAAGAATGATGGTCTACAATAGTACAAAAAACTAGTTAATGAACTCTTATCATCATTCGAGCATTACCATATCTAGTCAACCTCATAATCTACCAACAAATTCATTGACACCATGACTTACCTTGCCTCTTAGATACCATCTACACCATCAAACTCTAAGTTTTATGTCATTATCCATAGGGTTACCCAATCTTCCAATGTCAAACTAGATTTTCCCACCATTTTCAATGTGGAGGAGACCCAAACCGACCTTTGGTATCAATAAACCTTCAACTATCTTAACCTTGGAATAGTTCCTTTTATCCTTTCTAGGAATTTTTGAAGATAATTTATTTAGAGTACCTTATTTTATACCATTATGGGAAGAGTTCTATATAATCATGGATTTGATGGCCTCCTCTTTTATTTCCTACATAGTTACAAAGCCTCTCATGCTATCAAGGAAATGCATGATGGAATCTATGATGGTTACTTTAATGGCCTTTCTATAGCTAAGTGCATCATTTTTCTTATCTATTACTTCCCTACCCTTAGCCAATACTATTGTGATTATGTAAAAAAGTGTGTCAAATATCAACAATATGCCAATTTACATCACACACTTATCCATGGCCTTCAATTCTCTACCAATTTTTGGCCCTTCTCACAATGGGGTCTAGACCTTATTGGTGAAATTAACCCCCATTCCTTGTAGTGAAACTATTATATTATCACCATGATCAATTATTATACCAAGTGGGTAGAGTTTATCCCCCTAGTCTTGACCAAAGCATAAAATATTGTCAACTTTATCAACCACTACATTATCTGTCACTTCGGTGTTCCTCATAATATTATCATTGAAAATGGTAATTCATTTAAGAATAATCAAATCTAGGGTCTATGTGATGCATTCAAAATTTATTTAAGTTTCTCCTTTCCCTATCTCCCTCAAGTTAATTGACAAGTCGAGGCCTATAACAAAACTCTTAATAACATGTTAATAAAATGGTCAATGCATCTAGTCAGGATTGGTATCTACACATCCCTTTCACTTTGTGGGCATATTATACTAGCATCAAAACCCCTAAAAGTGCTACACCCTTTTTTTATTATGTTTGGAGTGAAGTATGTCTTACCTCTTGGGGTTAAAATCCCCTCTCTTTGCATATCTTTGCAAGAGCTTATTTTGGAGGATGATTATCATCAACACTATTTAGCCCAACTTGAGCTACTTGATGAGCCTCATCTAAAATCCCTTACCAATCTCCATGTCTATCAAGAGCATGTCAATCATTCATATAATAATCACCTTAAAGTGTGATAATTCAACATCTAAGACCTTATCCTAAATGAAAACCAACGTGTCACTAATATGGAGAAAATCAAGCAGGGCAAGTTTGCTTTCAATTGGCTTGGACCTTATATCATAAACCACAAGTATGGATTAGGATCTTATCAATTGTATTCTCTTAAAGGCTACCCATAACCTAATCTCCTTTTTTTTTTCATCTGCATCCATTCTTTTGTTGAGAAGGATTGCATTTACCTTTTCTCTAACTTAAGCTCATCCTTTGCTATCTACCTACATTCCATCTCCCTATTTAAGGGGCAACTGATTATAACTAAATCATGTGATTAGTTGTCACCTATATATCCTTATCTTAAATTATGGGTATCAAATCTCCACCTATGGCATGGTTCTCATATTACTTTCCATACCTTCACAAGATGGATTACCATGGCCATTATTACTTAATCCTCTTTACACCTAATCAACCTTCTTATGATTCTAGTTTTACCTTCATAAAGGTGAACCACTAAGCTAGCCTAAGAAATTCTATGTCAAGAAAAATTAAAGAAAAAAAATTCTTATCACTAGTAAATCATGTGTCATTCTTAGAATTTGTAGATTAATCCCTTAAAGGATAGTTGTTAAAAATATATTTAAAATTGCACAAATGTAAAGTAGACTACTCCCTTGAAGGATAGTTATCATAAAGCCTTAAACAAAACACATAAATTTAGACCACTCCTTTGAAAGATGGCTAAGTAAGAATTTATCAAAATCATAGAAATTTATTATAAGCTTCCCACATCGATCATTTTCCCATATACAACAATCACCAAAAGACCCATTATCAAAATCACAATAAAAGCAAACTAATTTTGAAATCCATAATTGGTTCTCAAACTATAAACTAAGTTGGAAGCTGCAATTAGATTTCATTAGTATACTTCCTACATTGATTAGTCTATACAATTTTGACATAGGCTTGTGTATCTTGGTTCTTTGGACACTTACCAAAGAAGCATGTTAGTCTTGCAATAAGGTTGCATTTTCACCCATCTCCCCTTTACACTGTACACAAGGGATTCTTGACCTTACTTGACATTATGTGGTCAAGACACATTTTTAACCAACTAACAAATGTTCATATGAAGCATTCAAAGAGCTTATGTTCACTAAGTCAATCCAAATTTGTCTTTGTTTTAGTCCTTGTCAGTGAAGAGGCATTGTGCCCTCTTCTTAATCTATCGTGACTAGTTGATATTTTCATTATGATGTTTCTCTCTTGATTAGATTATTTGGTTTCCCATCTAAAGTTAATTAAATTACCTCATGTTTTTTATTCCAAAAATTAACATCAATCATAACCATAAAAAGCATAATAAAACAATAACATCCATGAGAATTTAAATAATTAACCATTTCTCCACCACATGTCTATAGTCTACAATAATGTAACATATACACATTAAGATTTATCATATCATAATCCTAACCATATATCAATTCCATCTCATGCTTATCAAGTCTACATCATTATCTAACAAGTCAAACATATCATAAGCATAATCTATGATCAAATATAAACATCACATCAAAAGCATTAAACATCAACATCAAACCATAAACCATAAACCATTGACATGAGCATAAGTAACCATGACATATATAAACTTGTCAGTCAAATATCATAATAATGTGTACAAAGTAGATAGACATGACTCTCTCTCAAAAATGTACATCTCACTACATTAGCTCACAGGTCAGAATCAAAATGATATACAAAATGTCATACTCTAGTAATATCTATGCCTTAAGGGCACCACTACCTCTTGGATCACCATTAGATCCTGGTACCTACCCACCTATTGTGCATGTTGATCCCCTAACTATCCATATCTATCTATGTAGATATTTTGACCACTAACTTAGTGTTGCTAAAATGGCACCACCTACTAACCTGGCTCTATACTCACCCAATCAATGCTTATCTAGACATTATGTCAGAATAATATCCTCTTAATATTGTAGATCCTCTATTGTATCTAGGTATGTACTATAGAAGTAAATATTGGTGGCACTACCTATCCTATTATTTATCCTCCTCCTCTCTACTTTAGAGAGTCCCTATCCTATGTCACCAAGCCTAGAGAGGTCCTAGCCTAATCCCTCTCACCTATGATAGTAGAAAGTTGACCCTATAAGGTATCAACTTAACCTTGTAGTGTGATAATTTGGTCTTGAAACATGGCCACCTATCCTTGTAATACATATACCTATCCTTGTACAATGGAGAAAACCACTCCTACCTGCCCATCATAACCAACTGGATCCATGACCATTACCCTCACACTTCTATCATCTCTAAAAATATATATAACTACATATATAGGTTGGTATCATGCCATGTACCAACATACAAACCCAACATCATCTATCAGTTACCTCATTGGTATATCCTTGTATTCTAGAAAAGTAGGCAAAGGATGTGGTTTTGACAATAAAATCTTGGAGTTCTCTCACCTATACCTAGGGAATGGACCTAGGATTTCCTATACTAGGCCAAACTATCGACGTACCTTATCAAACAAGATCATCTCCACCTCCTTATCTCTCCTACCAAATATACATCTATAAATCTATAGAAAGATTATCTACCTCATATAACCTTGCCATATTGGAAACTAGATGTAAGGCCTCAATGTGATATCTCCTATCATTAGTTCACCTAGTACACCCCTAAGCCACTCTACATCATGAGCACCACCCCCTACACCTAATGCAACAAAGTTTCCCCTCCATAATATGATTCCAATAGGAAACTCTATCTATGTAAATCCTACCCAAGGTAACCCTACTATCCTTAGTACCCTAATGTACTTGTAGGCCTAGCAATATAGAACTAGGCCAACACTAATGTCATACCTCTTATGGGCTTTAAATTTACATAGCTCTCTATATATCTACACAAGTAAAATATGTACTAACTAAATACCATTTTCCCCAATAATATCTCAACCAAAACCCCCAGTAGTAAATACAAGAACCTCTTGCTACTCAATTTGAGAAGACCAAAGCAATTGACCATAATCATGAGCATTGTCATGAGTCTCCTCTCTGCTAGAGCCCTTTGATACAAAGAACTTTACCTAAATCCTCTATCATGCCATCTAACCTAGTCACTCTCATCTCTATATAGTAGTTCAATATGATCATCTTACTCCTCTCACTCTATGTGGTATATCGGATCACCACAGAGTGGAAGTCAAGTAATCCTATGCACTCCTTAGGTAAGATAGACATCTCATCAATTGATAATAGAAAGGTATTCATAGTGGGATACCATCTCTCAATGAGCACTATGACCATGGATGCATCTCAAGGCACATGTTCATAGTGCCTCATCACTCTCAACCCCACCTCCTCCATGTGAGCCCAGTTAGTTGGGGTCATCCTATATTATATCTCTACAAAGATATACAACACTTTGTCATGCATCTAAATTTTCTCCCTAACCTACACCAATTTAGAGCATAACTCAATCACCTAAACTGATGGCACCTATCCTATCCTATATTTCCCTTTAAATAACTTGACCTATTTCTATAACCTCCTCTACCTAGTTACCACATACCCACATATATACCCTCTACACATATAAGGTCTACCTACCTATCTACTTGATACCTGTTAGGTTTGACTTAACATACTTTTTTCCCTTAACTTTTAAAACCAATTATTAAAAAAAAGTAAGCTTCTCTACCCTCATTAACCATCAATAGTAAAATATCCTTTAGGGTGTCGACCATCGATGCTCAGACCTGAACATCGATGGTTACTATGGGAATTATGTGGCCAGAATGACCAAACCATATTATACCCTAAAAACCACCTAAAATGTAATAAAATTATATTATTTTCTACCTAGCATGCCTACCCAACCTAATTCACCCACCCACTCCTATCAATTCATGTTTTTTCTTACAAATTTACCCAAAAACCTACCTAGGGCACAATAAACCTAACCTAAGCATTTTAACCTACCATGGCCTCCAAACCTGATACAAATGCATAAAATCAAATCTATATTATCAAATTAAAAGCACCCCTACCTCATTTTGTGACCTCCACTATGAATTTGCCTATAGGCCAGCCCATCCTCATCTACACCTATGAGCTCCCTACATCCTAATTAGTCCTCTCGATTTACCTTCCACCTCAATAGTCAATCTCACCCTAAGAAATCAACCTCATCAAGCACCTTCGACACTCAGTGCCCAAATCACCTAAAACTCTAAATCAATGACAACAAAATACAAAGTGAGTAAAAAGTGAATCACTTTCACTTTTACCTAGTAGGTTTTTAGGGCTTTTACCCTGACTATCAATGGTTAGGTTGATCTTTGATGGTCACCCTTGGGGCACCTGACCATTAATGGTCAATTTTCCCCACTTTTTTGGCTCTTACCTTTCGCAAGCCATATCTTAGTAGACTCAGCATCAAATCACCCACCCATGGAGTCTACCTTCTCCACCCACCCTGACCACCTTGTCACCTCACCATTAGTCCATTTTGGCCCACCTACCATGCATTTTGAGACACTTTTTCCTAGTCCATTGACCTTAGAGACAAAATTTCCATGTTGACCCTTTTTGAACTTGCACCACCTCATGCTTACTTAACCCACTTGTGTCTTTTCTAGAGCACTTCCTACCTTAAATACCCATGACACTTGACTTATTTGTGTTTTCACTAGGAGAACTTCCTACCTTGGATACCCATGGAAACACTAACCTTGTCTAGGAGACTAATATGTGTACCCACCTACCATGCCTAATTATGGTCATGTGGTACACTGGTCACTTGTCCCTTAGAACTGACCTTTATTTTTTTAAACCATGGAAACATTGGCTTTACATGATCTTCGATATCACACCTCTTGCTACATGTTTCACACCTATTTGCACTTTATTTCCCAAATTCTCATCCACCTCCATGATGTCCACCTTCATCATCACCCTCACCCATCTTGTCAAACCTACACCCAATTCTGCTATACCTCATTACCTCCTAGTTTGAGGGGGAAAACCTCCTCCCATACTCAGGTAAATCAACAAACCTTTGACCAACATTAGTTTTTATTTTATAGTTGGTTGATTCTAAGTCACACATCAAAAAGGGGAAAAATGTAAACACTAAAAATATGCACACCATGATTTTGAGTGTCAAAGTACCCCTTGACTACCTTAAGACCCCTTTAAGACCATTGAACCTTGTAACCCATAATAGAGCTTACCTAAAGTCTATTTGACTTAACTAGATTAAACCCTAGCTTTCACCTATTTTTACTCTTTACCTTTGACCATTGATGGTTAGGTTGACCATTGATAGTCACCCTTACCATCGATGATCAGGGTTCACCTTTTTAACCAAGAACATACAAACTACCCACCTTGTTTTTCTAAAAATAATTTGTCTAAATCTATGTGCAAGCTATTATATAGATGATTTATAATTGGATTTCCCAATTGAACTTTTAATTCCACCTCTTTTTTATGACTATAAGAAGAGAGGATTTTGGAGGTGAAATCCATTTAAAATCATGATCAAAGAGCTTATTCATCTAGGAGTTTATTTTTTGTAGGTCAATCATTTTCATCAATCTAGTGAACTAGCTACCACATTAGATAGGTAATTTTCTTCCACCTCTCCACCAAGATTTTAGGTATCGTTACTCTATCAAAATCAAGCTAGATTCCACCAATAGGTCAACTACCTTAACCATCCCCCCAATCAAATTTTGGTAAGTCAAGTACTTATTTCTCAGTATTCATTTACTTTATTTCAATTTTGCAATCAACCTAGATCTTACCCATCTTTTGGAATCCATATTTTATATCTCCTTAAGCAATGTTTTTACCAACCCATATCTAGACATAATAACCATCGATGGTTCTCTCAACATTTGATTATTTGTCCAACCACTGATAATTACCTTAACCATTGATGATCAGCCCAACCACCAATAATCACTATGGCAATAAAATACAAAAAAATAATTTCACCTATTAACACCCAAATAAAACCTAATTCTTTATGTTCCTACCTATTCACAAACCTTTTTCTAATTTTTTGAAGCATACCCCAACTCCATAACACTATTCTTGATTAGTTTATCACTAATTTAATCATTTCTAGTCTATTTTATAAGCAAGCATTCTTGTGTTTAATTTTAGCAACATTGACTTATTGATGCAAGTATCTTCTATTTTATTTATAAACTTAATTATTTGAAACATTTGGATTGACATCCCCTAAAGAAGCTCTTGATTTTTAGATCTAGTTATCGCTAGGCAATCCACTCAGCTATCTATCTAAAAAACAAGTTTGCTTTAGTGCTTTCTT